>PVIA01000028.1:600000-856572 GCA_004024845.1 Tonatia bakeri | reverse complement strand
GGGACCTGCCCCCCAGTCACATCTCGGGGAGGTGTCCCTTTCCATCCCCCTGGCCCAGAGCATGGCCATAGCTATTTAGCATATTCAAGCAACCGGCCCAAGGCTATAGGTATGTTAAATGACCATGCCATGGATTAGCTGCAAAGCTGCCCTGCATGTTCTTGCTCTGTGTGCCCCTTCCCCCAACTCACACTTGTGGTGGGGGGAAGAGGTAAAAAAAAACATCTTAGAATTTCTGGACACCTTGAGTTCTGGGCCTCATTTCAAATGTCCATTTGGGGTCCCCCCCTCTTGGCTGCACCCTGTAACAGCATTGGCCTTAATATAAAATGATTTTAGGACTATTTTCCTTGAAAATTCTGACATGTTTCCACGGGTTTGCCAAGAGGTGAAGGTGGCTCACAAGAATGACTGAAATACTGGGATCCTGGAGCTGGGGAGAATGAGGCACCTGTGTATGAAGATCTTTGGAAGGAAACTTGGTTCCACGCTGTGAGAAAATGTTTTTTTATGAAGCAGTTAAGGTTTAGATTATACACTAATTGGACAGGGTTTTGTTTTTACCGTGTAAATTATTTCCCTTTCCCTCAGCAATGAGAACTATTAAAGCAACTTTATTCCATGACACACTGATGTCCCGGAGTTTGAATGCAATTGCGCAAACTAAGCACACCACCCAGAAAGAAGAGACTTGGTCCGACAGCATCACCCACACACATGCACGTGCACACGGTAAAGCAGCACCCAGACGAGATGCGGCCGGGGGTCTCGGTCTGCACTGAGAGAGGAGCCCTGTCGGGTGTCAGCAGCCTGCCAGCGTCCTGCCGCACTCCGACTGCCCTGGAAGGCCCACATCCCGCTCTTTGGAGAGCGGTTCAGAAAACACTGAATAGCATCTAGGAGGAAACAGTGTAAATCCGCGGAAAGAACTCTGTCGTGAATGGAGGCAAAGTTCACTCTCATCCTATCCCTGCTGTTCAGAACCTGGGTAGTCTTAAACGGAAATTACTCAATCTGCCTGGGTCTCACTTTACACTGGACTAAAGGGTGGACTTGATGAATAATTTATAAGGATTTTGTTCAGTCTTAAAATTCCAGCGTTTTTGGCAGGACATTTTGAGGTAATGACTAAGGCTTGTCCTTCCAGCGTTCTCGTTGCTGTCCCCTATGGAGCCACCAGCTTTCCTTATTCTGGACAAGGGTAGATACATAAACAATGAAGTCATCTCATTTTTTTTATTGCTGTTTTTAAGCTCATGTTAGCCACAATAATCTTGAAACCCAAGGCATTTGATTGCAAATGTGATGCTATTTGATAGAGAGTTCCAAGAGCATTTTTTAAAAAAATATGAGAGCCAAATTTTAAACTAGGTTTATGTAAATAATGTGGAATGACTTAAGAGCTAGTTCCTCAGCAAGAAAAAGATCCAGTCAACTTTCTGGGAGGGAGAAGTGAGAGGATGGGACGAGTCACCTTAGGTGATAATGAGTCCCTGTGTGGGACCCCACGGCCCATCTCCTCAGGCAACCGCCAGGAGTGGGGAGGAAGCTTAAAAACCCAGATGACTTTGAGGGTATCCGGACCCCAGAGAACCATTGGCTAGCTTTCCAAGGAGGGCACGAGCCTCACAGGAAAACTCAACACTCATCACAGCATCCCATCAGTAGAGAAACAACGGTGGGGTGAGCTCTCTAGGAGAAATGCCCAAAGGCAGCCTCACAGAACCGCGTGTCCCCTGGCAAGACGAAAGTGAAGGACTGTATCCCCGGGAGGGACCCAGAAGCAGCTGAGAGAGCAGAGAGCTTTCACAGACAGGGAGAAGAACACACAGAATGACTTGTTCTTAGAAAAGAGTTTGGAGGGAAGCGTGTTCATTTTTACTTGGTTGCAGTAGACCTGGATGTAGACAACCAAATCTAATGGCCATGAGCCCAACGTTTCTGACTCTGGGATGATAACATTCATAAGCATGGTGCCCCAAAATGTATTGCCCAAGTGATTTGGACTTCATTGTGTCCCGTCCCCACTCCAAGTCTGTATGTTGAAGTCCTAGCCCACAATGCAACGGTACTTGGAGGTGGGGCCTTTAGGAAGGAACTGTTATGTTACCTTTAGATACGGCCATGACAGTGGGGCCCTCGAATTAGGGTTAGTGCCCTTGTATGAAGAGACACCTAAGAGTTTGGTCTCCCTTTCCCCACATGTGAGGCCTGCACACCAGGAAGGCAGCTCTCGCCAGACTTCTAGGCTCTAAGACTATAGGAAAATAAATGTCTGTTATTTAAACCACCCAGTCTACGATACTTTGTAATAGCGGCCTGAGCAGAATAAGACACCAAAACAAAACGTATCTGAGAATGAAAGGGAACACTACAATTAATTAGAATTATATTTTTGAAATATTTATTCACTGACTAACCAACTGGCTATATTACTTATATTGGTTGATGTATAGAAGAGTTTTTAGAATAAATTATTTTAAACTATAATTATAGCTAAAAATAAAAGGACATATGTCCTTGGAGATTAAAGCAAAGTACACAAATTATGCTGATTGTCTAAATATTAAAAAGTAGCACAAACCATACCTCTCTCTAATACTGAATCACTAATAGTTTGCTTAAGAATGTATTTCAATATAGTCTTATTTTTTAATTCTTCAAAAATTGACTTCAATCTTCAGTTACATTTTGTACGAACACGTCTGAAAAGGATACATACTTTCTTTTCTCTGTGGACCACACGTCATATTGAGTAAACGGGATGCTGAGTTCCTAGTAAGTTCAGAGAAAATTCTACGTAGGAGGACATGCCTTATCAATTGGAGGATATTCTCAATTCTAATTTTTATGAAATGTATAAATAAATGTATCAACTCAAATGTTTTTATAGGTACTTTCTTTGGCCTCAACTTAGAGCTTCTTTTCTATACTTATTTTATAAGACAAAGCCCATAACATAAATTCTTTATTCATAATTCTTTTTATTTTCTATTAAATTTCCCATTACCATTTATCCCTTATGCCTCTTCCCCCCGCTACAATCATCGCAATGTTGTCCATGTCCATGGGTCCTTTTTCCTTTTTGCTCCATCCCTCCACCCCCTAACTCCCACCCCTTAGCTGTCAGCCTGCTCTTTATCTATGAGTCTGTCTCTGTTTTGCTTGCTAGTTCAGTTTGTTCATTAGATTCCACACATAATTGTTCTTAGTGTTTTGCAAATAGATGCTGCAAAAATCACAGGGCTTTTAATTTCATTCCATTCTAGTACATAATATAATCCAATTATAAAAAAAGGACTTGGATCAAAAGATTTTTCTTCCACAAGTCACTTCAAAGGCGTTCACAAAATTTTAAAATTAAATCTTGTATATTGTTTGAGGCCTCATTATTTAATTTGTTCTTTTCTCTGCTTTTGTAGGGATAAATGTGCCTTTGTCTGTAATTATTGCAAAGCCTAAAGATACCTGGTTTTCAATTCAATGGATATTTTGATAAAAGATTTCCAACCATTTTTAAAAATACAGACCTGTCTTAGAAAATAATCACTGCCATTTTTCTTATAGGACTCCTGCATTGATGGACAAAGTAGTTCTCCTGAAAGCTGAAACATTTCTAAAATCTGGCTGAACATGAATAGCAAGACAGATAGCACACAGGGCCTTGCAAAGGTATTCGGAGGATACTTAACATAAACTTCATCAGGAAATTTTGTAGTGCAGTGTCTGTAATGTTTACAGATCATGACATTTACAGTTTCTATCTCAAATAATAGACTATCACAGTTTGTTGGATGAAGTTATAATTTATGGTCCACCACAGTCAGTTCTACGAATCTTTTAAAAACTCTGTAAGTTCCTTAATTTATGAAGACCATTATTTTATCCATGATGTGTGGTGCTGTGTCAAAAAGGATTTCACATCCCTGGGGCCAATGTGAACATCAGGGCTGCCACGTGAGACCTGGAAGGTGCCGTGCAGAGCTGCCCTTCATGCCCTGGGTTTCCGTGCTCACCCATTCTGGGAAGAAGGTACAGGACTCTTAGGTCACGTCCGTGAGCTGCTGTGACCTGGGCAGTGGCCTCGACCGCAGTTAGGGCCCCAATCTAATGTCTTTACTGGACCGAGTCAGTATGGTCTCTGGCACTTGATTGGAAGCTATTGTTTAGAAAATGCTCTTTTTCCCCACCCTAATGTGCAAGAAACTCAAGAGGGAGTTTTATGTTTAGTTTTTCTTTCTTTATTTGTTTTACTCCTCTTTTACCTGGTTAACAATTGATATCTAGTTGAAATTTTTCTTTAGATAATGGGCGTTCTATCTGTATCTTGAGTGATACTTCCAACAACACTTTGAAACATTAACTTTAGATTTACAGCATACAATGAAGAGCAAAACCACCATAAGCAAGAACGTTCAGAGCATGGCCCCCATGTATTCTGTAGCAAGAATGCTCAACCTCTACTTTCTGCACAGATTTCACGAAACCTAATGTGTATTTTTTTTTACAGCTGCTCCCGTCACCGCCCTGGCTGTCACTCAACTGGCTGTTACACCCAGTGACCACCAGGGGCAGCAGTGTTGAACTTCCCCACTACCACTTGGGGCTAAACCAATCTACTTTCCTAGTTGCCCATGATCCAGTGCATTCCATTTTATTGGTAAGTGCCTCATGTACTGACCTCGAGAGGAAAATGTTTCCATGGATTTGGGAAAGGTTAAAAAATAGAGACACGTTATCATTAGTCATCTTCGGGCTTACCGCACCTATGAGAGGAGGCGCTATGTTCACCATGCTCGTCTATCGCGCTGCTAGAGGAAACCCAAGCGGAAGCTAGAGACGCACAGGGCGGGTCTGCCAAACCCATTCCAGGTCATCTGAATAAAATCACTATTAATAACACTTTATTAAAATGCTGGAATAATTGCTGAAACAGATGGGATCCCAGGACAAAGAAGTGAGCCAGGACCGTGGAAGGCAAACCAGAGTATATCAATAATGCTCACGCCACTTCATCCTCCCCGGTACCTACTAATAATCTAGACCATGGCCAGGGCGAGAGAGAAGGGGCATGGTGAAAGGGTGACCTTAAAGTGACTGGCTTCCAGCCAAAAGGAGCTTAAAAAGTTCCAGATTAACAAAGTTTGGCCTGAATTATTAAGATTACATTTTGTGCCATCGGTGGAAATGAACCCTTGAGAAGGAACATAATATCAGAACAGGGAAAATAAGAAAGGTCTAATGTTGCACACTTCATTTTTATGATGTGAAATTTACTTCCTCTATAAACTCTAGAATGATGAGGCGTCTATAACCTTCTCTTACGTGATCTTTTTTCTACCTATTTCTTCACCATGGTCTTAAGCCTATTTTCCAGACTGACTGAACTTTTGATATCTCCTAGACCACATCATGGTTTTTTTCCCTTCCTCAATGTATTTGCTCTTGTCATTCCCTCTACCTGGAACTTCCTGCCATTTTGCATGGATTTTCCCCATTTTTCAGGTATTATTTTCAATGGAGCGCCAAAGACTGGTTTTCATAACTACTCTATCTAAACTAGCTCTTATCAATTTTTTCTTTGTAAATAGCTCCCTGTTACTTCGTGCTCCTTATCTTAATCTGTAATTATTTTGTTTCTTTATGGGCTCATTGTTTTATTGTCTCTCTACCTTTAGACGTGAGTCCTGTGGAGGGGAAGGAGGCTACAGGAACCATGCTTTTCTCATGTGCCATTAGCTCTGCAATGCAGAATAAAGAGCCCAGCGCCAATCAGGCTCTGAATAGAAGGTGATTCATTGTGCGAATGAAAGAATCCATGCTGTATAAAAGGTCATTAAAAGAGCCAATTTCTTCTCTTCCTCTTCTTCAGCAAAAGCTGTAAGAGAGATTTCACTCCAATAAAGAACTTTCTGGTTCTATCTAAACCTACGTCTCTAAGCCAGATAAAATTCCTCAGACTTTCAATTGCCTATGTCCCACAGATGCCTGAAAATCAACATATCTACATACACAAATGATCAAGTCTCCAAACCTGTCTCTATTTCCAGTTAGAGTGGATGGCACCATTCAAACATGACTAAGTCTGGCCAACTTTTGCTCATTAACATCTGTCATATGTGTCTATTTTCCTCTTCTTTCCTGTTATTCTTTGTTTATTTTGGTTTCTCTTAATCTGCAATGAATTCCTAATTGGTTTTTTTGCTTCCTGCTTTATTTCCTTTCTGATTATTCCTCACTATGCTCTTTAAGATAAATCTTTCCGAAGTACAAAGCTGATAAGCTTAAAACTCTGTTTACCATAGGAACAAAGTTCAAATTCCTTAACTTGATATAAAAGACCACCACAATTTGATTTTTACTCACCTCTCTGGCTGCAATTCTCAATGCTTCCACCTTTCTCTATCCTTAAACTTATGCTTTTGTCTACAAAATGACTCGCAACTCTCTGATCTTGCTGCCTTCTCTTCTGTCCAGGTCTTTCCTCTTCCACCTTCCCATGCCAAGAATACTCCTTTTCTGCCTGGTAAGAATATCTATTTGCCTTTCAAAATTTGACTCAAACAGCAGAACTTTACAAAGTTTTTAATCCTCCATGGAGAAACTGAGTGCAGTTAAATGCAGAATGTATTATTTCCTGAGACATTACATTATTAGTGTTGTTTAAAAACTGATGTTAAAAGAACTGAAGAGATGATTGAGCCAGTTGGTAATTCAAGTCCCTTCATTTTTTCAGATTCTGGGAATTTTAACCTCAACATACTATCTGAAAAGAACAATTAAAACAGATTGGAAAAGGTATAGACTGAACCTACAGGAAATCTCTTTGAAATGCATTAGGATGTTTGACGCCACTAATGTTGATAACCTCTTTATTGCTGAATTCTATTTTTAAAAAAGGAAAATGTACTTGAAATTTTAACAATCTCCTGATGCCAGAAAAAATAATAATAAATCCAGTTGAGAGTTTCAGTCACAGATATGGGCCTTACACAGTGGATGTGGGGTTTTAACAATCTCTAGGGAATGGTAGATGGAGTCCAGAGCCCAAGGAAGTTAGGGAGCTAGAATTGAGCCTTCTACACAAAACCAAATCAAAGTAAAAAAGAAATAAAATACATGATAAAATAATAAGTCTGTATGTAAAATGAATAGGCAAATTTGAAATAGATCCAAATAAGACATTTTATAAAATGTTAGGGTATACAGTCATTAATATTCAAATTTTATTATAAAAGTAAAAATATAAATTAGATATGGCCAAAGAGAGAATTGGTGAACTAGATGGTAGTTCTTATGAAATTAAACAGAATAAATAGCACAGAAAAATTAAAAAATATGAAAACTATAAAAGAAAAGCTAATAAACATGAAGAATAAAATGATAAAATTTAATATATGTTTAAGAAAAATTGCAAAAGTGCCAAGAATATAGAGAATTTTGGGAAAACACTATTCCAGAAAAATAATGGATAAGCATAATCCAGTGTTGGAAAGGAAATCAAAGAGAAAAGATAAATTACCTAAAAAGGAAGTATCCTTTTGATTTATAGCAGACTTTACATCAAAAAAGACAATGTAATCATATCTTTAAAGTTCTGAGGGAAAAGTCATTTTTAACTTACATATCAAACCCTAAAAAATGATCTCTCACAAATGAGGGTGAAATAAAGGAATTTAGATGAACATGGAGAATATTCATCACTCACAGACAGGCCTTCACTAAAACAACAAACAAACAAATGCTAAGAAACATTGTA
Organism: Tonatia bakeri; assembly: GCA_004024845.1. NCBI lineage: Eukaryota > Metazoa > Chordata > Mammalia > Chiroptera > Phyllostomidae > Tonatia > Tonatia bakeri. Next base: position 848,813 of record PVIA01000028.1, on the reverse strand, counting down.
GAGCAAGAGAGGCGGACTTCAGACAGGAGGAGTGGAACGCAGCTGTGATAAACTTGTGTCAAGCATGCATGCTAAAAATTCAATGGTGACCATTAAAAAATAGATGTCAAATGATCAACTTCTCAAATCCTTCTCTAAAGATATCTAGAGGCAGGGTGGAATGTGTGAGACAGCAGAACTATATCTGGGCCGAATTACTAGCTGTGAGACTTTTAAGTATTCAATTACTTTTCCTGCAAAATGAGAAGATTTCGAGTCATTTGCCCTATGACCTTGTCTAGTGTGATTTTATTATCTATGATATGTGAAATTATGAGACGAGAATTTATACTTGTGAAAAAAATACCTCAGAATCACAGATAGTGAGAATTGTAAAAGACCTTAAAAGTTACCCAATCCAACCTATGGTTGATAATTTAATGTCCTTCTTAGTAGAAAATACATATTAACCTTGAATATTTTACTGACCATGGCCCCTATTTTAATTTCATTCTTAACATACTTCCACTTGTTAGTTCTCAGGGAGTGGTGGGGGGCAGGGAACCCACTGTGAGGCTTCCCCCGAGTAAATGAAATCAGTCTCCTTCTGCAGGTTAAATGAGGAAACCTTCTGCAGGTGGATCAGAGTATAGGCTGGGAAAGTCACTTTGGGACTACCATAAATAGCTCTCCCATCTGAATGACTTTACTGTAACCACGCTGAATCTATTAATAACACGGTTAGATTATTTTTAGAGAGGATCTTGGTGATGGAAAAGGACTATATGCCCTCAGAAGCCTGGAAAAAGGGACATCCCAAAGGCATTCTGTCCTCTAAGCTTCAGAGCCTTCTGACCGGCTCTGCAGACCTCCGGAAGGTATGCGTGTTTCCGTCTGAGAGGTACAACCGTAATTCCCTGAGACCCGGAGAGAAGAAGACCTAGGGCAGGAGAATTGGAACAGTGACGAGGACGTTAGAAAAGAGTGGGCACAGGGAGGCTGCAGGAGTCAGGTGGGAGCCACCACGGCGGGGAAGGAGACAGAAGCAGACACTCGGCTCAGAGGCTTTGCCGGGGGGTGGGCCATTTTCCATGTGGCACTCTTTCCCTTCCAAACCTTAATCATTCTCTGAGAGACTTGCTTTGTATCCTCATTTAACAAATGTGGATCTTTCCTAACCCCTTGCACAACCCAGAAAAGGCATGAATAATTTTAATAAAACTGTTGCTCTCTCCCACGATATCACATAGCCATTGGATCAGATTTTAATGAACACTGCCCCCAAGTATGAAACCGGTTGACTGCATTTGTGGATAATTGGGTTTTTTATCTGATGTTTTCCTCCGACAATGAAATGATTCTTTGTGTTGATTCTCGCTCACAGAAAAGGTTGTAAAGGAACATTAGGGATCATCTAAGTCTTTCGCCCAGCCAGGAGGACAACTACGCATACACCATAAAGGGAATTTGTTTAAGGACAGAGTCACTTGGGAGCAAACGAGTAAAGAAATAAACAACAAACATACCAAGAAACAAAGAAACACTGATTTATTCTCCCAAAATTATTCTGTGAAAAGGCCAAACTGGTTTAAATCTGGGATTTGCCATGAATAACAAGTTTTAACTTGCTCTTAATTGAATCAAAGATCTAAAATGTCTAAGTAAAAGTTTTTGTGTATTTTTAAAAGAAATCAACCTTGAAAACTTGTGAGCTTGGTGAAACCCTGGTGGTTTGGTTGTGAGCTTTTAACCAGAGTGGCCCACAGGCGGCTTAAAATATGCATAGCCTGATCCTTCGAACCCAGATTCCATACTTCTTTTTCATTCTCCAGACTACTGGTGGTGTGGAATTCCCAAGTTTTTTTACCCACTCTTGTCTGCCTATGAACAATGAAAAGCGTCTATTTATCAGTACTTTGAGATTCCGTTCCACTGTTTTTCTTATGTTTGCCACATCCAGCTAACTTTTCCAGAGTAAAATAGTCAATGGGCACCTCATTGTGATATTACTTGCTCTTGAATGTCACTTGCTTGACATCCAACTAGAAAAGAACATAGAACCCAGGAAAAGCTGTCCCTTCACCTCCTTCTCTCCTACCATCTTCTATTAACTGGACTTCAACTTAAGGAACCAAGAGAAATATTACTAATTTATATACATCATTGTAACCACGGGGAATATTTCACAGCAACAAAATGAAATGCAGGACTGTTGTCAGTACTATTAAAATAATTCTCAGTTCATGGCTGACATAGTAGGCAGCATTTAAAATAGGGGAAGGATGTCACGCCTGTCCTCATATACTTACACAATATGGAAAAGATTAGCGACACAAACACTTGGGAAATGTTTCATATCTGGGGGAATTCTTTTTGGGAACTTTTAAAACTGGTCAAGATCGAAAGGCATTTTGACTGTCATTCTTTGCAGCCTGTCACATAAACAAGTAGCATTGCCTTCCGGGGGAAGGCGCGTGAGAAGGGCGTCTATTTGATGTTTTCCCATCGGTCTGCTTTCTCCTTAAATCTCTAGTGGGAGACTGAGCCCTTCTGTCACCGCATCATTTTTCAACCGCAGGATGAGTGATGGCCAGTCAAGAGTTTGGGTGGTAGATTCTTTTTCCTAAGACATGATATAAAAACGTACGGGGAATGATATCGATTTTATTTTTGCAGGTGGAGGGAGTTCTCTTTCACCAGTTGAAAAATGATGCCATGACTAATATGACATCATTTGGTGCCCCACAAAGGCAGCTCTTCTGCAAATTTAGGAAGAGGCAGCTGTGAGAGAAGCAGAAGTCTTTCCAGCCATTAATACTGAGCACACTTTCTGCCTGTGAAAACCATCTACGATTAAGAGGGTTGGAGCAGGGTACACAGGACTGGTAATGTCTGAGGACCTCACACCGTGGCACTAGCCAATGATTCTATAAATTGAATGCAGGTCCACAGGATTCGTTGATTTCTTTTGAGCGTTTTCATGCACTGACGCCAGCAGCTGACAGGGGCCTCTCAGGGCCTCTGCTCCCCGCCAGCCCTGGCAAACACCACGGCCAGTGATGCACCAGAGGATGCCGCTTCCCCGTGGGTCTCAGCTCAGACCCCATTTATATCCTGACTCCTTAATTTGTATAAACGAATGCTTCTCCTCCTCTTCTACCATTAGCACTAGTTATATTCAAATAAGGAATTTAACTGTGATTCAGGAGTGGGGAGCAAGTACCGCTGCCCTTTGGAGTAGAATTTGGAGCTCCCAGAGGGTGTAGGAAGCAAATTGGTGGAGTTCCCCAGGGTGCGTAAAGGCTCGATTTAAGACAAGTATTTAATCCTGAAATGAAGTGATTTTCTTGCAGCAGGTCAAGCTCTTCCTACTTCCACTTGGCACAGCCTTTCCCAGGACGCTGGGAATCTCTTTACTCTGAGGAATCTTTCAGTGTTTCTTCTCATTGATTTTTGGTCCTTGGACCTGTGCTGGGATCTTTGTCCCAGTTCAGTTAGCACCTCAGCAGAGGGCAGGCTGGGGGTTGAGACTGTAACCGGCACACTTAGCACCGCTAGTACAAGGTCTGGTGGGGAAGAAGGATGAAATTAATGACTAAATAAGGCTTGGGAACTCCCAGAGGACCTCCATTAGCCATGCTCCCCCTGACCCAGTCACTGTGGATAAGTGACAATTGGCTGGAGTCACAGCACTTCCTGGGGCCTGAGGGCAACCAGAGCCTTGAGGTCAGGGGGACTGGGTAAGCTCTTTCTCATACCTATCAGATTTCCCTAATGATCCCTTTCCACGTTTGGGCATTTCGGAACAGGAATGCCTTCTTGTGAACCCTTTCTGAGAGAGGTGTGAGTGCTCCGATTTCACTGTTCCCTTCGTAGTCAAGGTCACTGAGTCTCAGGACAGGTCTGGTCTTGCTGTTCCTTCCTGAGCATCAGACAGCTGATGTTTCCCACTTTATTCAACACATTTTGGTCACTGGACTTTAGCCTGAGAGGAGGCTAGGTCTGGCAGGAGAAATAAATGAGGCTGCTGAGAAAGCCACCGAGGCAGGCTCTGCCTAGGCAGGGTCCGGAGAGTGTGCTCAGGAAGACAGGTACGGACTGCAGAGACGGAAGGAAGGGAGAGGGATCAGGGAGGGGGAGCAGTGAGGATGATGACTTCAGATGGGCCCCGCTCTGAAAGCCAAGGTCCTTCACTCTGAATGGCTCCAGCATGGTAATTGAAAGTGGCCTTTACATTTTTCAAACTGTGGCTAACTTGTCCACACCAGTTATGTGAAATCCAACATGAGCCTGTCCCAGAAAGCCTGCTAAGCAGAGCATGTCAATTCTCTTGCCAGCCGACCACCACTCCAGTTGGAGTTTCCAAAGGCCACTGAGAGACCTTGATGTTCAGGTGTCCCTTGGGCTGAGTACCCTCTGGGACCTCAGGGAGCAGTGGAATGTCACCTTGTAGTCAGAAGGTTTTGCCTGTCAACGGGGTGCTTGAGTATGGCATTCTAAGAGCAACTGCAGCATGGGAATGTAGCAACAGCTAGGTCCTCAGAGTTAGCAGGGAAGTCCTAGGGGAGTTCACAGCTCATTAAGGCCCTCACCATATTGCCTCAAGACCTGCAGAGCTACTTGAGAAAGTTTCCTAAGGACCAAATGAAACTCACCATCAGAGACAACCAAGTTTGGTTGTGTGCCTACTGAGTATGACACACAGCTAACTACTCCAGATGCTCATATGTCAAAGATAGTCATGGCCCTCAAGAAAGTCACAGTCAAGTATAGGAAAAGACAAACTCATATATACTATATATCTATACATACACACACACACACACACACACACATACTCCCACTATGTCAATCTTGTGTATGAATGGATATACATTTCTTAGTAGTCTCTTCTGTAAGGTGTCATTTTTAAAATTATTTTTAAAAGGTTTCTAATGCTCTTGAATACCATGGCCACAGTACATGTTTCCTGTGGGAACACTTAAATCTAGATACTCAAATGTGATTACTTCCTTTGATTAACTCTTTATTTGGTGACTTATTCTTGGTCTTGGCCTGTTTCCTTGGAATTGAAACTTTGGTCTTCCAAGTCTTTCTGCACCCAGGACTCAGGCTTTCCTTCCTCTGTATTTTGAAGCTGCAGGCCAGTGCCTTATTCTTCAATGTCAAGACCACAGCTGTGGAGGAGCCCAGCCTCAGGTCCCCTTGGGCTCAGAGGAAGGGAAGTTGGGTCCTTGTAAAAGTCACTCAGATTCTCTGGGCCTCAGTTTATCACTTATACAAACAAATACATTATCTTCTAATGTCCCTGCCAATTCTAGAATGTTGAAATCCTATAGAAAGTGTGACAATGGTCAGCTCAGTGGTAGGAAAAGAAAGTACTAAACAATATTGAGAGGGGAATAATCTCACAGGGATGGATGAGCTGGGACAAGTTCCACAAAAGTTGTTGAGGCATGAGCTTGATTTTGAAGGATGGCTACATGAGGCAAGTGGGGAAGGGCTGAGGGAGGGGATGCCACACAGGTGAGCAGACTGTGAGCATAGGTGTGTAAGGAGAACTAATAAACTAATACATCTATTTGCCTAAGACATTGATTAACAAGAATGGAGCTTGAGGTGGGAATTGGTTATCATTCAAGAGTTTTGAGATTTATTCCCTGGACCTGGCATTGGAGAGCTGTTGGAAAGACAGCTGTGAACCGTTAGGGGTGCTATAGGCAAGGGGGACCCCGGGATTGCATGGAGTAAAGCGTTTCCATTTTGGTGGTGCCTGGTCTCTCTACATGCCAGCATTCCGGGAACAGTAACTAGCACTTACCAAGGGGAATGACTTGGCGCACCAAAGGACCCAGCAGGTGGGGTTAGCATCTCTGCTCAGTGATATCACCCTCTGAAAAGAGCAGGCTTCCTTGGGGTGTAATAGCTGCAGTAGTCAGTGGATGTGATACGAGCTAAGTATGGTCCAACAGCTGTTGTCGATCGGCAGCAGGTCAGGAAGGAAGACAGATGTCTAGGGGGTGACCTTCTTGAATGAGTGTGTTTGGGAACTTAGGAATTCCCTTGGGGGTTAATGACATGCCATTGCTTGGCAACCACAATGAACAGTGTAGCGTTACAGATGGTAGGTGCAAACAAACCATAAAACTCCTGACAGGATGGCTGGAGAAACTGTGGCAGCCAGGTTGAGGAGGTTGGTGAGTAGAAATTGATTTTCTGGAAGAAATAGGGGGATGGTGAGGAATGGAGAAGGAAAGCAGGGAGGCTAAAATTACCTTAGGTAGCGTCATGAAATGCAAAGTTCCACAGCAATAAAGAGACAAAAAACAAATATAAGACAGGAAGACGGAACTCCATGCAACGTTAAGACTGCGTTAGAAATTTGTGAAGCTCTCAGCTGTAGTTTTGACATTCACTTGAATGCAGTGGAATCATCTTGGGAGGGAGCTGTTGGCAACCTGCTTCTTTCTGCAAAAGAGGGGAGAAAATTTCCTTTGTCCCAAACTTCATAGGCCACAAGAAGAAGTCTCATGCCATACCTTGACCTTAACCTCGGCCACAGCCTGGGAAGGGATCTATTTCTCATGTGGCATGCCCAAAGTCTTTAATGACCCACAAGAAAAGGGACAAGGAGTCTTCTAATCACCTGGAGATACCAATGCATTTGGAAACTACAAGTTAACCTCCACTTACACAAATATTTGTGACTTTATCTTAAATTCCAAACACTTGTATGTATATACAAATTAAATTACAAGGTAATTCATATTACAGAAAGGATTTGTCATTTTGCCAAAAAGATCTTTAATATGCTATCAAATTTTCAAATATTCTTCTGCACTTAACTTTTTAGTAATATAACTATTATGAAAATAATGTAGACTTGACTTGGTTCCATTTTTCTTAGTAGAAATTATTTTATATAAAAGATAGTCATTTATATGTAAAACTCAAAAATAATATGTATTTGTTACCTCCACAATACCTCCTAAATAAATTATAGATTTATTTTTTATTTTGGAGGGTTTTTAATATACTCATCACTCTTCTTGTCCGAAGTGCTGATTTTACTATGAATCAAAAACACTATGTAATTGTCCTGGCTGGTGTGGCTCAGTGGATTGAGTGCTGGCCTGTGAACCAAAGGCTCACTGGTTCGATTCCCAGTCAGAACACATGCTTGAGTTGTAGGCTGGGTCCCCAGTGGAGGGCACGTGAGAAGCAACCACACGTTGATGTTTCTCTCCCTCTTTCTCCCTCCCTTCTCCTAAAATAAATAAATAAAATCTTAAAAAAAAACACTATGTAATTAACACTTTTAATATCCATTAAACATCAAATTAGACTTCTTACTACTGATCATCAAATAATATTGATACTATATTACATACTAACTTACTTCAAAAGTGGGATGAACTCACATTTCTAAGCTTTAGATGACCCCGTACTATTTCAGTTCGAATTGAAAAGAATGCATGACAAAAGGATATAAACAGTATTTTTGATATGATAGCAAGTACCTACATACCACTTAGTAAGTTTGAGGTATTCATAAATACTTTCCACATCGTGACCCATTTAATCTTTGTTACAGCTCTGTGAAGTAGTTAACAATGTTTACCCTTTTTACAGAAGAGGTGGCAGAGGCCCAAGTTCAGACCTTGCCCAAGTTCAGACCTAGCCCCTTACTAAGTTCAGACCTAGTAGTAAGAAGCAGATCTGGACATTGTACTCAGAGAGTCTTACCCTGGGGCCCATTCTCTTAACCATCGCACTCTTCTGCCTCTAGTAGTTTAGGTTGTTTTGTTTTCAAATTGTTTCAAAGTACTTAGGTACAGTTTATTAACTAGTTACACAACTCTTGAGACCTCTTCTCTTCTATATGGAGCAAATGCCATTATCTGGCCCTTCAGAGCGTAGAATGAACCTCTTATTTACTCACTGTTTTCTGTTACTGAAAGAATTTGTTTCCAGTTTCAACTGTGACATTTTCTAGTTATGTTTATCCTCTCTTTGTGTCACACTGTTAAATAAAATGACTAGAAATTTAAGCAGCACTGAACAAATGAAGACAAGTTCTTATCTTTTCTATCGTGGTTTCTCCCAACATTTGCTACATCCGAACAGATCTGTTTGAAAAGAGGGTATGGATTCTGCTCCTGCTGCATTTCCTTCAGCTTGATTGTTTGACCTTCCCACACTTCCCGTAGGCTAAATTCCTAAAGGCTGACCACAAGCACAGCTAAAGGCCTGAGGCAGGTACAGGAGCCTCTACTATCCATCAGCTAAGGCAGCACACGCGAATCCTATTGGGATTGTCAAGGGTTTCCTCTGCATTCCTCCCGAGCACAACACGTGCATTGCATGGAGACTGCTAATGTTCCGTGAGTCCTTCTTTCCAGGACCTTGGCTACCATTGACGGTGCATAGAGTTCTGTCAACAGTTGTTTCCTTTTCCCTGCTCTTCAGTTTAGACCCCTGCCCAGCATTAAATAATAAGGACGCATTTTGTGGCAGAAAACTCAGTGTCAGGGATGGGGCTTGTGACACCCTGTACTATGAGTACTGATACAGCCCCTACCCCACCCACTGCTCTTTTACTTTCTGCCTGGTTCCTATCAGTCTTCATTTAGCAAAAATGCGAAGCTATCAACTGGGCATCTCCATCATCTTATACCCTGCTAGTTATAATGCAGATTTGGTTCATGTAAATTCCAGGCCTCCTCATCCAGTAGTCCCTCTTTTAGCTTAATCTGTGCCTTACTCTATAATTTTTGTTTATTTCTGTGTTATTTTCCTTAGGAGAAGAAGTGACACAGAATGACCTATATGAGCGGAACATGCTCTCTCACCACACATCCCAACTGACAAAATTAAAACATATAAGCAACTCATAAGCAGAGACACATAGATCAATGGAATTGAATTGAGAGTTCAGGGGTGGGGGGAAACCTACTTACAAACAACTGATTTTTGATGAAGATGCCAAAGCAACTTCCACAGGGAAGGGATAGTCCTCTGTTCAACAGATGCACTAGGATGTTTGGGTAGTCACAGCCAAAAAGATGAGCTTAGATTCTTATCCCCAGAATACACAGAGATTAATTCAAAGTGGATTAGATTTAGCAATACACTGATACATTCAGTGTCATTGATTTTAGATAAGGCAAGATAATTCAATGGAGAAAGAACAGTCTTTTTAACGGGTGGTTAAAGACAAGTGAGCGTGCACGTGCAAAACAGTGAAGTTGGACTCCTGCCTCACACAACATTCGAAAGTCGACTCAAAGTGGATTACGTGTCTAAGTGTAATCATTTTAACTCTAAAAGTAATGGTAAAACCTGCAGAAGAAACCATACGTGTGAATCCTTGTGAGCTTGGATTTGGCATTGGCGTCTTAGATACGACACTTAAAAAATAGATAAATTAGACTTTGTCAAAGTTAAAACTGCTTCAAATGACATTATCAAAAAAATTAAAATAAGCCATAGAGCGGGAGGAAATACTTCCAAATAATATATCTAGTAAGGATCTAATATATAGAATGTATAAAGAATCCTCAGGGCACATGCCTGGGTTGCAGGCCACAGCCCCCAGCAACCGCACATTGATGTTTCTCTCTCTCTCTCTCTCTCTCTTTCTCTCTTCCTTCCCTCTCTTAAAAATAAATAAATAAAATCTTTAAAAAATATTTACAATAAAGTTCACTATCTTCCTTAAAAAAAAAAAAGAATCCTTACAACTCAATAATAAAGTGACAAATAACCCATTTTTTTAATGGGCAAAGGATTTGAATAGACATTTCTCCAATGAAGATACAGGAGAAAGTATTTCCAAATAATATATCTGATAAGGATCTAGTATATAGAATATATAAACAATCTTTACAACTCAATAATAAAAAGATAAATAATCCATTTTTTGTATTAATGTTTGCTGGTTTATTTTTTATTTATTCCTTTTAGATTTGAATAGATATTTCTCCAAAGGAGATATGCAAATGTCAATAAGCACATGACAAGACGCCCAACATCATTAGTCATCATGGAAATGCAAATCAAAATTACAATTTGATTCTACTTCACACTCAATAGTGATTTTTTTTAAATCACTACTGAGGATAGTTATTTTTTTTTAAGGACAGTAATAAGTGTTGGTGAGGACATGGAGAAACTGGCATACTCACACACTGCTAGTAGGAAGGTAAAATGGTGCCACTGCTTTAGAAAATGCTTGACATTTCCTAAAATGTTAAAAACTGAGTTACCTTATGACTCAGCAATCTTACACATAGTTGAAAATATGTATTTACACAAAAACGTACACATGAATATTCATAGCTGCGTTATTTATTTTTAAGTATATTTCATTGATTATGCTATCAATGCAAAAAATTGTCCCAATTTTTTTCTCCCCTTGATCCCCCCTCCCTGCACTCCCCCCACTCTCCAGCATCCACCCCCCATTAATTACTGTCCATGGGTTGTGCATATAAGTTCCTTGGCTTCTCCATTTCCTATACTATTCTTAATCTCCCCATGTCTATTTTGTGCCTACCTATTATGCTTTTTAAAAAAATCTATTTAATTGATTATGCTATTAGAGTTGCCCTATTTTTTCTCCCCTTTATTCCCCTTGGCCCTGTACCTTTGATCCCACCATCATTCCCCCACCTTAGTTCATGTCCATGGGTCATACATGTAAGTTCTTTGGCTTCTACATTTCCCATACTGTTCTTAACCTCACCATATCTATTTTGTACCTACCATTTATACGTCTTATTCCCTATATCTTTTCCCCCATTCTCCCCCTCCCCCTCCCCACTGATAACCCTGCAGGTGATCTCCATTTCTATGATTCTGTTCCTGTTCTAGTTGTTTGCTTAGTTCCTTTTGTTTTTGGTTTGGTTGCTGATAGTTATGTGTTTGTTGTCATTTTGTTGTTTGTACTTTTTATCTTGTTTTTCTTGGATAAGTCACTGTAACATTTCATATAATAAGGGCTTGGTGATGATGAACTCCTTTAACTTGACTTTATCTGGGAAACACTTTATCTGCCCTTCCATTCTAAATAATCATTCTAAATAACAGCTTTGCTGGATGGAGTAATCTTGGATGGAGGTCCTTGCCTTTCATGACTTCAAATACTTCTTTCTAGCCCTTTCTTGCCTGTAAGGTTTCTTTTGAGAAATCAGCTGATAGTCTTATGGGAACTCATTTGTAGGTAACTGTCTCCTTTCCTCTTGCTGCATTTAAGATTCTCTCCTTATCTTTAATCTTGGGTAATGTAATTATGATGTGGCTTGGTGTGTGCTTCCTTGGGACCAACTTCTTTGGGACTCTCCATGCTTCCTGGACTTCCTGGAAGTCTATTTCCTTTGCCAGATTAGGGAAGTTCTCCTCCATTATGTTCAAATAAGTTTTTGATTTCTTGCTCTTCCTCCTCTCCCTATGATTTCAGATGTTGGAGCATTTAAAGTTGTCCAAGAGGTTCCTAAGCCTCTTCTCATTCTTTTGAATTCTTGTTTTTTCATTCTGTTCTCGTTGAATGTTTCTTTCTTCCTTCTGCTCCAAACCATTGATATGAGTCCTGGTTTCCTTCCTGTCACTGTTGGTTCCCTGTGTATTTTCCTTTAGTTCACTTTTCACAGCCTTCATTTTTTCCTATATTTTGTGACCATACTCAACCAATTCTGTGAGCATCCTGATTATGTTTTGAACTCTGTACCTCATAATTTGGCTATCTCTTCATCACATAGTTGTATTTTTTCTGGAATCTTTCATTTGGACCATATTTTTTTTTTGTCTCTGCTCACCTGTTAAGTAGTAAGGGGCAGAGCCTTAGGTATCCACCAGGATGGGGCTACTACGTCCCTGCGTTGTGACGCTGTATGTGGGGGAGGGGCTCGAGAGGGAGCAATGCTGCTTACTCAGCCCTCAGCAGGCTTTCAGTCACTTCCCCCGCTACCCACAAGCAAATTGGGCCCTTCTGGTGCTGATTCCACAGTGGGTGGGCTTGTATGCATTCTAGGACCTTATGGGTCTCTTCAACAAACTCTCCTGTGAGGCTAAGAGTTTCTCCTACTGCTGCAACCCCCACAGGTGTTTTCAGTCAGAGGTTTGAGGCTTTATTTCCCTCCACTGGAACCCTGGGTTGTGTGATGTGCCTTACTCCCTAGTTGTTCCTCCCAGTTTATCTGCACTCGAATGTGAGACCGCCCATTCCATCAGCCGCCGCCTTGCCTGCTCCAGTCTTCCAGCTGCTGCCTTGCTGTGAGTACTCTCTGCCCCTCCTACCTGTCTGGATGAATGTTTCTTCTTTAACTCCTTGGTTGTCATACATTTTGATTTTCTGGCAGTTCTGGTTATTTTTTGTTTTTAAATTTGTTGTTATCCTTCTTTTGGTTGTGTGAGAAGGCACAGTGTGTCTGCCTATGCCTCCATCTAGGCTACAATATTCATGGCTGCATTATTTATACTATACAGAGTTGAAAAGGTCCAGATGTCTGTCAACTGATGAATTATTAAACAAAATGTGGTATATCCATAAAAAGAAATAAAGTGCAGATATCTGCTACAACAAGGATGGCCTTGAAAACATTCAAAGTGAAAGCCAGGCCCAAGAGACCCCATACTATATGACTATATTGACAAGAAATGCCCGGCAGAGGCAAATCACTCAGACTGAAAGTAAAGCCGCATTTGCCTGTGGCTCACGTGAGAACAGTGATTAGGACGTAGCTAAGTTGTGTCATTAGACCCTTCTGCCTGGGTCTCAGAAACTCCTCCCCCATAAGAGCTCCTACTGTCGTGCACTCATTAAATGCTTCTGTTGCTTATTTTATTTAATCCTCACAAAACCACTACAAGGTAGGCATTCTTTTATCCTTTTCATTTTTTTTCAGAAGAGAAAACGTAAGGTACTTTACCAAAACCATTCAGTTAGTAAGTAGCATGTCTGAGATTCCAATACAAGGCAATTTGATTTCAGAACCACCCTCCTGACCATTCTGAGATGAGACAGTTTCCCAGTTATTCAGTAAACCGTGCTTTGAATATACCAGGCAAAACACAGTTCGTGGCTTAAATGATTATAATATGATGGACTCATCAAGCATTTCCTTGAGGAAATCTCATTAAAAGGGAATTGAACGGTCCTCTAAGTCAATCACAGACAGCCATAAAGGTTATTTTGTACAGACAACTGAGCCATCATCTTAGCAGAAAGCAAGTTGGGCTGGAAAGGCAAGTGTTCATATTTATTATTTCCATTCTGACCCGCTCGTAATCTTGTTCTCCGTCACGTTGTCTGTCTCCGACTGGCTTTCCTAGCCTCATACGGTCTTTATTTCTCTGACTGTGTTCCAAGCAGCACCCACGCAGTCTGAGCTCAGACCGCTGCCATGGTCCTCACTCCATAGACCAGGGCCAGGAATGGAACCCGTGGTGGCCTCCAAATGACTGACAGTCCGATGCCTGACCTGTGGCTCAGAGAGTCCATGCTGCCTGCCCCAGGCCCAAACACTCAGCCACAGGCCCCTGGACTCGAAAGACTAATCTGAGAGGATGGAAGAAAGCCACTTAGCATCTTTGATTCATTTGCAACATAGGGAATAATAATCACCTTCTCCAATGTAACAGAATTTTTGGAGCATCAACAGAGTTAACCAATATGACACCCTTTGAAAGCTATAAAGCACTATAATGAACAAGTCGTGATTATTTAATGAATTCTGTGAATCTAATTTGATTTTTCTTCAGGCTTCTACCATACACAAATTTCACTTTTAAGCAAAGCTTGAATCTGGCCACCATCCGTGGCCACTAAACATCAATTTTACAAAATCTGACCTGGCCAAAAAGGTTGTCATCATAATTCAATAAAACAATGATTTATGGCATTGGGGAAAGTCCACATTAGCCCTTCCACCAAAGCTGTATTGTTCACCTGGCAATGTGGCCACATTGCCTGCACGTGAGTCCCTCTTAACCGGGCATCAGTTTTTCTTTAAAATAACCGTCAAGTAATTAATAGTCCAATATCCAAGGTAAAACTAAATGGCCTTAAGTCTTAAAGTCACAGGTAACCGTTTCGTCAGTATTCATGGGCTTTCTAGAATGCACCCCTGGCTTTAGTGGTTGTGTTTTTCTCAGCTTTTATCAGTAAGACAAAGATGATTTTATTTGGGCTTTGTCCCTTGCAGGGAAGGGCAGGGGATGGCGTTTGTGGGCCATATCTGGAGACTTTGAAACCTCATTCGTGTTTTTTTCCCAAAAGATAGGTCTGTCCGCCTGCGCCTCCTTAACCCACTTTCCGCAGAATCCCTCCGTGCGCGCCCAAGTGTCGGGCCCGGTGTGCTGGTCTGCTCCAGATTACTCAGCGCACACAGCAGCGTTGCCGTGTGTATTTTTCTTGTCCACGGGTCATTTCATTGCCACGTACCTAAACAGCTGGAAAGAACTGACACTCAGTGTCAGTAATCCACTCTATGTGATGTTTGCATTTGTGTCTTTTCAGCCATCCCAAGGCTAGTGTGGGGCTGAATGTCAATTTTATAAACTTCTCTTTACCCAAATGTAACTTGATTTATCTGCTGTTTAGTATACTTAGCTTATCTTTACTTTTCCATCATTCATTACAAAGAAATATTCTCATTAAAATAAATACAGATTATCAGGCAGTTTTCAACTGGGAATTCTAAGAAACTAGCAGTCCAGTGATAGATCAGAGGGCAAAGACACATATAAGGAAAAAGTTCATCTCTGTTAGACAAATCATCCGTTTTCTCGATACAGTGTGTTGATCTCTATCAAGAGCTGCAGGCAGACCAGTCGATCCCTTTAAGAAGTTTCGGAGTGAAGACAAAAGCACACTGAATTAAATTTCAAGCCAGATGTTAAGAGGGAGGTTATTTATGAAAAGCAAAATAAGTCGGGTGGGGGGAAACCTTTTTTTCTAAGTCTTTCTACTGAATGGGTCCTTCCTGTAGATGCAATCACCATCAAGGTTTAGATTTTTTGTTGTTGCCTTTGGTTTGACTTCTGCCGTAAGTTAGACCAGGTGGCGTTCAGAATGCTAAGTCATTGCAGAGCATCAGGGAAACTGTGTGTGCTGTCGCCTCCGTTACTCTCTGGGTCTCTCCACTCAGCCCTCACGGGGCCCTCTGCCCCAGTGAGGGCCAGTTTCATCAAATCATCTGACTTATTTTTCACTAAATCAGAGAGCTTACAGTTCTTTCTCTTTTTGAAAAATATCTGCCTCACTCACTTATTTAAGCAAATGGATTACACAGCCTCTAATGCAACTCAGCCTCTGACCGTGTGGGAGGGAGTGTAGCAGGGCGAGGTGTGAGGGGGCGTTCTCGCCTGGGAGCAGAGCCGTGGGCGTGGGGCCCTCGCCTCTCTGGCCCCCCTCCAGCTCTAGTTTCTGGGAGGCAGGGATTCTGAAGGCCCTTATTTGGCGAAGCCAGCCCTGTTATTAGCTGGGGCAAGCATGATTTCACTTGTACACACATCGCGTTCTCTCAATTAAAACATCTCCTGTTTAAAGTTTCAGACCAACCTAAAACACACATTTTCTTCAGCAAGTTGTCTTTGATTGTTTGGCTTGCAACATTATTCTGTGACAAATTTGAAAAGCATTCTGGAAAGTTTATTCGCAGGCCAAGCAATCAGAGCTGTGCCTTTTTAGTTTGGGGTGGGTGGGATTTTTTATTGTTTTTTTTTTTTTTTTGTAACTGCCACAATTCCATCATAAAAACAATTTCAAACAGAACTGTCTTCCATAGTGAAATTGCCTGTTTGCCCACATACACGTACAGGTAATTACCAGGGTTAAGCAGTAATGTTACTTAAGTAATCGTTTTTATATTGTATAATTATATAATTGTGACTAGATGTGGCATATTAGTCTAGAGGTTTCCAAAAGCACCTGACTTTTTATTAGAGATACGTAAATTCAGGCATGATTCACTGGAATCATTCAAATTCATGTGAAATAGACTCTCAAAGAACTTCTATTTTCTCCCTTTTCTTTCACTTCTTTTTGTATTGTTTCTATGATGCAGAATCTCTGCAAAATGTACCCTTCGCTCAAAAAAAAAAAAGAAGATTCGGGATCTTTGTTTTCATTGACACAAACATGCAAATGAGAAAAATACATATGATTCGAAAAGTGCTTCTAGAAATAAGACTTTTCTTTTTCATTTTTCATGCTATAGACTTGAAACTTTAGACAACATCAGTGAGGTCAGAATAGACAATGGAGATAGAAATGGTGACAGTAGCGATCATTAGGTGCTGAAGCTGAAATGCCCTTCCCTGGTTTTTTACCTCCCTGGTCTTGACCACGGAAGTGATATCACCCCCATTCTTAAAGAGTCTCTGCCCTAAAAGTACTCCTGTCAATGCTCATGGGGGTTTTTGCACTAATCCAAGTTTCTTCTGTCAGATCAGGCAAATAAGATTCCCTGCAAGTCGTTTAGGGAAATAGAGAGTTTTACTAACATCTAAGTCCTCTTGAGACATGGATGTGAAGCATTTGGAAACGGTAGACTGATTTGAAAAATGGTTGCCATGCATTCTTTAGCCATTTATTCCTATATAATACAAATATTTATTTATGTATTTTCAGAGAAAACATATAAATATATTTTTGGTCTTTGGGAGTTTTTCAGGAATGTGCTTAACACAGCACCTCAGGCCTGTGTTTTAGTTACTTTATCAATGCAAAGCATTAATTTTTAACTGCACAATAAACATTTCCAGTTTTAATACATGTTTTATAAAACACAAATTTCTCATCATTGCGCCACCTCAGGTTCTGTCAGTCCCTGTAGTGTGGTTTGTGTGACCTTTGGGCTCGTTTCCACTTGTTTGTTCTAGCATATTTTATTGTATCAGCTTGAATGGGGAAAAAACGAGCTCTTGCAAAACAGAAATTTCAAGATCCAGAAAGTGGATTAATGAGGCCATTGATTTCTCCTTCCCTCGGAAGCCGGTTTCACATCTGTTTTGACTATTGAAAAATTTAATAATCACAGTTTAAGGATAGCCTGGGGATGAAGGTCTGGGTTTAAATCCTAGCCCCAACACTTACCAGCCTTGAGCAAAACACTTGACGTCCCTCGCCTTCCATTTCCTGCCCAGCGTATCAGGGCCCACGCTCATCCCCGCCTCACGGATGTGTTGGGAGGAATAAAGGAATCGAAGGGTAGAAAGTGCTGTGCCTTTACACATAGTTTTGACTACTTGTGAGCTTTAAAGTAATGACATTTTAACAGGGTAATGCTTTTCCTAATTATTTCTTAAAGCATATTTAAAATTAAGGTCATGGATTGTATGCCAAGGCACCAACCAAAAAATGCCTGCTTATGTGGCTATCCCCTCCCCTCAGTCTTTTTCAATCAAGCAAAGTATCCGCTCATTTGCTCATGCAGTTTCTACTCCAGGTCTGCACGCCTGCCTGAGTTCTGTCCCCTGTCTTTCACCAAATCTGTTTTACCCTTTTTGCAAATGTTCATTTCTTACCTGCTCCATGAAGTCCTTCCAATGGATAAGAAACTAATTCTGCCCTATTTATTGTTCTAGTCAATTGGACAGCTGCAGTTTGGCTGTGTTTATATCTGATTCATGTTGTGTTTGTGCCTACATGATAGGTGCTATGCAGAATCTTCTGTCTAGCTCCTTTAATCCAGGAGACTGACGTCCCGGGGTGGACCACGTGCAGAAGTGCCATTCTGCAGGTCAGCCCAGATCTAGGGTGGCCAGCTGATGGCCAGAGCAGCCTGAGACAGAGACGGAGCAGCAAGAGACCCTTTTTAAACTTTAAAAACGCTCGTTTGCATATTCCTTCATGCTTCTGTATCACAGCTCTAAAAGAGAGAGCCATGCTTAAAGGACAACAGTAAACATATTTCTTAATTACATGGACCTATCTACATATAGTTTTATTATGAAATGAATTAGTTTAGGACATTTTTTTTGTCTGCTGGAAGTAGAGAGACTGTTCACAGGTACTGGGGAGACAGGAGCCACTCAGCTCTTTTTGGGTGGACTCGGAGGGAAAGCCGAACAAGGGAAGATGAGGAACCCCCAGAACTGTGTGCAGCGGGACCTTTGTCTCCTAACGCACCATTACTGTGGTGCCCTCAGCATGTCCCCCCACCCAACCCCGCTCCTCTCAGTGCTGGCTCACGGGCTCGCAATTTTCCAAACCCCGTTCCTCTAGGCTCCACCACAACAGTTTTTGCCATATCAGATCACCACCTGTTCTATTAGTCACTTTATATATTTTTTTAAATATCAGTCCATTTTTTTTTTACTTAACAAAATGATTTCAAAAGGAAACTCTATTTTAACCATAAATCAAAAAAGGCAATACATCAGCCTTACAATAGAGGGAAAAATTAATGCAAGGACATCCTCAGCCTCTTGGTCATTTCTATCCTCATCTTGACAGAGGAGAAGGAATCTACCATGGTCCCTCTTCTTGCCTCCTTTCCTGCCAACAGCCCGTTCCAACTTGGGCTGCATTGGGGAATCACCTGGGTGATCAAAACACCACTTAGGCCGTTACCCCTCTCTAGAGACGCATGGTTCTGTGGTGAGCCTTGGGCATCAGCACTCCAAAAGCCCCTGGGTGTTTCCGGTGTGTAGCCAAGGCTGAGTACGAGTCTGAGAGATGTCCCTCTCCTACTGCCTCTACTTTGAGTGACCTTTGGAGACATGCGTCTCTGCAGCTCAGATGTAGAAGGCAGACCACACGTGCCCTCCCCTGGAGTGTACCACCAGGGAAAACCGACTATGTATCAAAGAATGTATACGCCGCCATTGTAGAAATGCTGTGGTGGTCTAGTCTCTCCATATATTCAGCTTATTGTTTTTATTTTGTTTGTTCTTTAGCCTCATAACTTGCTTCTTCTTAGCTTCTGCCTCTTTTGAATTTCAAAAGCCATCCCAGTTCTAGTTTCTCAGGAATTTCTCCTACGCACCCAGAATGTCAGTCGCCTTGGCCCAGGGAGCTCATTGTCTCAGAATTCCATCAGGCAAAATACAGAGAGAGAGTGAGAGAAGTTGATCAGTGGGGGTCGTCTTTGCAGAACAGCCTGCATCCCCATTGGGGTTGCCACTGCCAGCCTAGGGCTCAGGGTGCTGCGCTGACACACCAGGGAGAGGCCGCAAAGAGGTCATCTGCCAGGGGGGCCTTGGCACCGAGGCCTAGAGGTCCTTTAGAAGGATGTCATCCTCACTTGGGTGTTGATTGACTGGAACCGGAAAGTGTTTTCCACACCTAGCTCATCATCGGAGTCACTGTAGGACCTCGAGGGATGTGGTTCTTTCTACCCAAAATCTAAATCAAGAGGCCTAGGGGAAGGCGAGACTTTGAGGTTTATATTTTCTACTGGCTGCCCAGGAAAATGGAATAGTCACTCTGGTTTGGGAACCACTGGGCTAATTGATCTCCGACCCTCTTTACTGTAAACAGGTATAGCTCTGCAATAACCACCACAATACAGACAGCGACCCTTTTCTGGAAGCGGTGGCCACTGCTCCTACTGAGATTTGTGAAGCACTATTTCCAGAAAATATCAATTAGTGCTTGGATAATAAAGGACAACAAAGGGAAATGCTGAATATTAAATCCTCCTTTGGATATTCACAATGTGTTAGAAGATGAGAGACTCTGAGAAGGCTGATTGTAAAAAGAAACTCGCTTCTTACCATTGAACTAACTTACTTGCAAATGAGAAAACTTGGTCTCAGAAAGGCTATTAATACTCCTTCATATGGTTTTCCCTTAATAGGTTTGGAGGCTCCAAGTCTGTGCAATGTTCTGTATATAGCGAATTCTTAATAAATGCTACTGATTGACAAATGACCAGATGAAAAGCAAAGGCTGAAACTCAGATTCATCAATTTTGTTAATTGTTAACAGCCTGGGTAAAAGTTTTGATAAAGAGGTCAGAACTAATGGTTTCAATGAGGTCTTAGTATTAACCAAGGTTTCATTCATCTTAGCTGCCAGTGTATTTGATTAATCTACACTAGTCCCTCCTCCCTCCCGAAGCATTATGATTTTGCTTCTACACCATATGGTTGAGGAATAAGAACAGGACTTACCAATGTGGACTTAAGCCATTCATTATCCTTTTAAGCCTTAGCTGCATTTCAGAAAACAGTAAAATTAATATCCATTTATTAAAAATACTACCTACCCAGTGCCTGTAAATAAATGGTACCCAATATGCATTTGTTAAATGACTCACAGACAATTCTCACATCTCTGTCTTCTGGGTTTTCTTTTTTCAGTCATACCTAGGGCAGAAACTGCAAACAGCTAGGTGAATTTGCATTATTGATATAGGGAGAGGGAACCGGTGTTTGCCAGAAGTTGATCTTTGTCTTGGGTGGATTAACCACAGCTGAGGTCAAGGAGAACAAATCTATGTTCCAGAACGTCCCAGTTACAGTTCAAGACTAAAGGAAAACACAGGAGGTTAGAGGCTAGGAAGAGGAAGGAAGAGAGAGACTCCCCCAAAGAAAATACAGATGTTCTAAAAGCCTCATTATTGTTATAATTTGGCTTTGTAAAAAGTCCAAGTGGACTGTGGTGACGTTTGGACTTAATCAGCAACGTTCTCCAGGTGTCAACTCCTTCATGGGACAGGGGAAAAGAAATGTCTTTGGGCTAGTCTTATTAAAAGTTATATTTACATACAAAACAGGAATACGTACTTTTTAAAATTAAAAGCAATATATATAGCTTATTATATATGTGTATATATACATACACACAACACATACATACACAGAGTCATGGTAACATTTGCTTTCTCCTACAGGAAAAATAGCTAAATATTTTCCTTTGAAACTTTCCCTGCTATCCGTCTTCAAAATAAACTAGGACTGTGAATAGCTGTATTTTTACAAAAGTCACTGGTTTAGGTAAAAACAACTTAAATAGCTAGATGCCTGCGAATGCACTTAGAATATGTTTATAATATAGAAGACTCATTTCCAGCGGTATTTCACTAAAGCAGTTGCTTACATTATTGGAAATGGGGAAATCATTGCCACTTGGGTCAGTCCATTTTCATCTCTGACTGCCCGGGAGCACATGTGCATATTAACCCTTTGAGAGCCTGCCCAGACTCATTGCCCATGGGTTTCAAACGAATGGAGGTGGAAATTCTACTTGTTGTAAAGCTTCTCGTCTGGATGTGTAGATAGCATGGTGATAAGCATCATGTAAACACAGAGAGGGATGGAATTCAAGTTACCTTTATCTGTGCCTCCTTTCATACACGGTATGTGTCAGGGACAGACACCAGTGTCTCGTTACGTGACCACCCACAGAACGTTGCCCAACGTGACATTCTCTGAGGGAAATGAACAGAAATGTTTTACCACATCAGTCTCTTCCAAGAACACTGATTCAATAAGAGTCCTTCAAAAGTGACCAGATGCCCCTGCAATCCTTCATCCCCCACCGTTTTGACCTGGGGGGCATAATAAACACATCACATTCTGAAACTATTTGAAGTAGAACAATGCAGAGGGAAACATAGGCACACATACGAATACACGCATGGGTACATACACACACATACATGTGCATGTCAATTTATCATCTGGTTAGTATTTCTGTGTCTCCAGCATTTTCTCTACATGTGCATGTAGCCATTCCTTTTGTTAGTCTCCAAATTTTCCTACCGATTGCACATAATCATAGCTAACACACAGAATATGGTTCTCTCACCTTTAAAAACATGTTTAAAAAGCCTAGCGGCTCATTGGATTTCAAAGAATAATAATGATTACAAAAGGAGTTCCAGATTAGGAATATTCGACAAAATATAGTATTAGAAATATTAGAAATCTGTATTTTATTACCTAATATTTCTCTAAGAATCACAATATATAAAAACTATGTTCACGTGCATTTCATAATCGTTACTTCCTGAAATAAAGAGAACCTGGCATAGATTTGGGTGCACATTGCTTTTCCAGAGGGCTGATTTGTGGGGTTGACACATGAACTAGAATGTCCATGGCAGGAGCGAAAGGCCGCTGTTGACCTCACCTTGTTTTCACAAAGATGGTAGGTTTCTTGTGATCTAAGAAGAAACTACGTGACCTTTTTCCCCCAATGGCATCTTCATAATCTGCCAATTAGGAGGGATTAGATAAAGAGAAAGGATAAGTAATAACAAAGCCAGTTCTATAAAGACAGGCCTGGTAGACAAGAGGAATTTGAAGGAGGACTGTATGCAGAACCACCACTTATTGACCACAAACTGAGAGCAGACCCCGTGTAGAGTGTGTGTGTGTGTGTGTGTGTGTGTGTGTGTGTGTGTGGTGTCGAGTGTGATAGACAATGGCAAAATCACGGTGCACCATATTTTCTAGCTTCACGAGATACTCGAGTACTGCAGTTTGCAAGACTTGGTAAGAGAAGATGAATTATCCAAGACCACACTGAGTTGAATTAAGTCTGCATGGGCTATGAAGAACCTTGAAAGCCCATTTGGATAAAGAGTTGAAGTGCATTCTCTTGTCCAAATAAGCGTATAACTTGTGCGTGTTGTTGAGTGTGTTGTTGAGTGTGTTGTTGACTGTGTTGTTGGTTCGTTTTTCACCTAACTGCACAGCAAGAGCACACAGGAGCTAGGGAGGCAACCTTTCCTTTCCTTTTTGCTTGCTGCTATCAGTTGGTCTAAGAATAATCAATAATCCCATGGAATCTGGTATGTAATTATTTCTAATTGCTCAAGATTGAAAATTTGGTTTTTTTTCATCTTCACACTAACTACGCTGGGGGTAGGGATATGCTAGAAAGGAACTATTTTGGCTCTTGCTCGGATGAGTTCTCTCCATGTAAGTGAAGGAATCTTGAGAAGCACAGGAGGTGCTGATAGAATAATTGTGTTTACTCTTCCCACTTCATGATTTCTCTCTTATAAACATTGTTTTGTGTTATTGGGCTCCGCGTTCCTCTTTCTCATCTGATGTTTTACAAATATTTTTCTAATTGCCTGCGACAGTGTGGTCCAATAAAGTTAAATTGACTTTGGGTTGAACTTGTTCGTCTGATCTCTTGCCAGAGGTTAGAGTCACCCACTTGAGCTGACTTTCACTCGGTGCCTCGGTCTCTGTCTCTCTTTCTTTCATGTTCTTCTGTCCTGGTTACCCTTTCTGCCCCGCTATTCTAATGTGTGACCCCAGGATTAATTTTCGAGACTTCCATAAACAAGTTATTTCAAAAATAAGTTTATCTAAATATCTCTATCTACCCATCCATCCATCTATCTTCTGTCTAAATACTTTAGCCACCTAAATCAACAGATCAGAGTTTCAACCCAAGTCAATGGAGGAGGTACTAAATGCTTAGAAAACAAGAGTGCTTGGAATAACCCATTTGTTTGACGTCTGGAAACACTTTACAAACAACCTCCAGGAAAATAACAAAGCAAATAGTGCTGGTCTACCGCAAAAGAACAGATATGGTGTGTGATCAGTTAGCTGCAACCCACAAATAAACACAGACAGGCAATCTAGCGAGCAAAAAAACAGAAACCACATTATTGTCCATCACAGGCTGAAGAGTTTAGAATAAACTTAAAGCCTCATATGTGTGACTTCTAGGCTCTGAAAAGGAGGTTAAAAGCTTCAAGGACTCTTCCTGGTTTTGTATAGTAAGCTCCCAAGTTTCCCTTTAACCCCAAAGATCAACATTTATTTTAACATCTGCCCACTTTGACCAGAACCTCAGTCGTGGGAGTGCTCAGCCCCGGTGTTTTCTCTGACTGCTCCAGGGGAACAGAGCACTGTGGCCCTGTGGGCCGTGGGCCCCCACGGTGCAGACCCAGGACTGGGCCACCAGAATGACACCACGAGACTCGAGTCTTTCCCATGCATCGGACCTATTTTCACATGCACTTCAAATGAGCCTCTGTGGGCCCCAGCTCTCCGCTGACCAAGGTTCATAAACATGCTCTGCTTGTTCGGAAGTTCTAAACAACTGGCTTTCCTTCCTTCCTTCTTTCCAGCCATACCTACCTGTTGGATCTCTCATAAGCTTTCTCTCAGCCTCTGAGGACAGGTGACTGTCCTTACCTGCATTGTATTCAATTAGAAAGGTGAATTGTCACCTGGTTCCTTTTCCCCATCCCTACTTGTAGACCCTTTCTCATCCAAACCTATTTGCAAAGTGGGATTGGCCGTAATTTAGGAACAAAAATAGAATTGTTCGTTTTGTTTGTCCCGGGTCTGAGGCAACAATAGTGTGCTTGTTCTTCTAAATTTTCATCTTCCCTTTTTAAAATTCCAGTCCCTTTTATTTCTCCCAAGGAGGCTACTTAGTTATACTTCTGTTTCCTTTTTCTCTGGTTTTGGGTGGGACCACATTCATAGATTAGGTTTATGAACATTAAATTAATGTTGCATTAGACACTAAACAGAGATGCAAGGGAAGAGAAAACACATTTTGTCTAATACGTTAAGATGAGATGAGGCTTGTAACTGGGGTAGGGAAGAAAATACAAAGTAACTAACTCATTTGTCTAATTGGCATTAGACGCAAACAGGAGGTTGGTCATTAGCTTTTATTTCTCCTAATGCTGCTCTTACAGAAAGACACAAAATAAACACAATCCCATAGGCCGAGGGACCGATGACCAGCAATTGTCTGGAGAGGATAAACTCTAGACACAATACCCTCTGACCTTTCTTCTTGGTGTTCTGGTAAGAAACGCCTATGCCCATTCCTCCATCCCCACCAACTTACCAGAATGGATCAAAAGAATTCCACCAGAACCATCACTGTGCCTTTGTACACAAGGAAAGAAGGCATTAACAGTCAACATCGTTCTTGGTTGGTGTCCCTTGTCTTCAGAGAAAGAAATAAAGAACCTGATAGTCTTCAGTCCAATTATGAGGAATTATGAAACTAGAATACTTCAAATAAAAAAATATTCTTTCTTCAAAATGCTGTTCATAACTTATGCTTATATTTAAAGGACTTGATTACTAAATAGGTCTCAGTAAGGACCCAGGATGTCCATACTCTCATGGTTGGGAAGATTTGACGCAGAAACAGCAGGACCGTATTCCTTTTTGCTCAGGCGCGGGAGCCAATGCCTCCTCATGTTTCTTCTTCTCCCACACGTGACTTTAAAGTGGAATACAAGGGAACTGGAGTCCTCATCCAGCTAACACCTGGGATGATACCAAGGCGTGAGGGAAACTTTTTGAAAGGGGAAAGAATGGAGGGGTTGGTGGGGTTGCACATTAAGAGACTGAAAGAATGAAATGTTTGCAGGCTGGTGTTACACCAGCCCCATGTTCAAGGAGTAAAGAATTAAAGCGTACCTCTGAGAGAGAGGAATTGCAAAAGAGAGAGAGGGGAATTTTATGTAGGTATAGAGCTTTGATTGGGGAGACAGAGAAGAACTTTCTTTTTTATTGCAAATTTGTCAGACTTCCTGGTACAGTGCAAGGGAGAATTCAAATTAGCTACAAATTTTGTTTCCTATGTTTTCACCCCCTGCTGAGACCTCACTGGCCGTGGAGGATGGATGTGTGTGCTTCCCGCCCAGGGTGTCTCACAGATGTGAGCAGCAGGGGCTGACAGGCAGGAGCCGTGGTGGACAGTACAGAGGCACTGGAGGAGCCTCGGCCCCTCTGCCCATTACCGCCGAAAGCCCCTATAAACCGCTCCAAATAATCACACACTGAAAATATTGCTTCTGCTAGAGAATGTATCTTGAGGTGATCTAAACTGAATACCTTCACTGCATTGCCTCTTATTCGGGCTAATGAGTGACACAAACACTTAAGTAAAATGGATTTAGGAATAAAATTGCTACTTCTGGTTAATTGCAATAGATGCACCAGGAGCCAGTTCCTTTAAAACATGACACGTAAAGAAAATACGGGAGAAGGACTTTAAGCATGTGCAGAATGTTCCTGATTCAGTTTCTCTCTAAGATTATTTTTCAATGCCAGCCATCATCATTCTCATTAAAAAGTTGAATACTGTGAAATTTTTTTTCTGTTTAATAAAAGAGCATTATAGCAGATTGACTATAACATCTTTTATTATTAAGTTATTTTGCTGTTAAATTAGAATAATTTATTTAAAATATCTCAGGCAAATAATGCAAATCTGAAGTAAGCCTCTGGTTGTTGTAATTGCTTCTGCTGGGTGCTGTATTGTCTGTTTTTCTTATACGAACAGCCCCATCCCTTAGACTGAGAATCAGTCAACTACGGCTCACGGGCCAAATCCACTTCCCATACCTCTTGTTGTGACTGCCACTCCATGAGCTAAGAATGTTTTTTCTATTTTTAAAGTGATTGGAAAAAAATAAAGAAAGAATAATATTTTCTGATATGTGAAAATCACGTGAAACTTAAATTTCAAAGTCCACAAATAAAGTTTTATTGGAGCCCAGTCCCATTTGTGCGTTTACATATCAGCCACAACCACTTCCCTGCGACCAGAGCTGGCTAGCTGGGAAACAGCCTGTGGGACCCACAGACCCTAAAATATTTATTATCTGGCCCTTTGCGTGAGGTTTGCTGACCTTACCTTCTCGCAAGTCAGCATTTGCGTGCCTGCGCTGAACGCCAGGGGCCACTCCGAGACTGTTTGAAGGGAAAGGCAGAGGCGGCCGCGCTCCTCCGCACACTTCGGGAGCCTGGAACTCTGCCCTGCCGCGGATGAGGTACCACGTGAATTGTTTTGGCATCCCCCGCCTCAGTGCGGGCCTCCACGCACCAACGCAGCTGCGTCCGCCACAACAAGGGGGTCATTGTTCGGCTCTGCTGTTGCTGTTTATGAATCAGGAGAACAAAAAGGCAAGAGAATAAACAAAGTGTCATGTTCATACAAATCTCGATTCGGGGAGGGCCGTCTGGCTGGCATCGCCTGTGCACAGTGTCATCGTCCACAGGGCTGCTCGCTAGCGACAGGGAGCCTCCCAGGCCTCCTGTCCCGGGCCATCAAAGCTTGGAACAGCTTTTTTGAGGGTTTACATAACAAGCTGGAGTGACCCAAAATGGTCAAGATTTAGTCTCTGAGGCTTGGCTATTATTAACCAAGTTGTCTTTAAGAATCCTTGAAGGCCTAGGAGGTTTCAGGCAACTGTAGCCTCCACTGTAGGGAGGTTACGGAAACAAATGTAATTAATGTCTGAGAGCAGGGTTTCTCAGCCTCAGCAGGCTGACACTGCGGGCTTTTCATGGGCCCCAAGTTCTGTCGAATGTTTAGTGGTGTGCCAGGCTCTGCCCACTGGACGCCAGCAGCCCTTTCCAGCCGAAACAATCTAGGTGTCCGCAGACACTGCTGCAACTTCCCTATGGGGCAAAATTGCCCCCAGTTGAGGGCCTCTATGTTGGGCAATTATGAAAATTCACTTCCTTCCATAGTGTCTTCAAAGCAGCTCTGGGGAGCATTAAATCCTGAGGACAGAACTAGATTTTAAAAATCTAAAAAAGACGCACAATCTGCATTTGAGGGACACAACATAAATAAAAAGAATACAAACCTGATGATGTATCCAGATTTCCAAAACAGTCGTAGGTTTACTTACAGTGAAGATACAAACAGGATATTTGATGGCTCTTGCACCTGTGCTAATGCTGCCCGTGCTCTGTGGAGGCAAAGGCATCCTTCTTCCACTCAGACGCCCCTGCTGTTGACTGAGCGCCCCCTGAGGACGCAGGAAGCTCTCTGTCGGGCAGTGGGGCCCAGTACTCACAGAGTTACCTTTTGATAACAGCTCAGCCTTGGCTTAGAAACCACTCACGGTTCTTCTCAGGCTAGAAAATAAAGTAAACATTAAACTTAAAATGAGGCACCTACAGTCTTCTTTGTCATTACTATATCATGATCCATATACGTTCCAACTCAGTTCTGGCCGTAGAGTCAAATTCCTTGGGGAGACTGCTAACAACCCAAAGCCTGGGCCAGACCAATTAACCAGACCCCTGCTGTTAGACATCAGCATTCCATGGACGCTCTCTGGGGCATTCTCGCACACCAGCAGGACTGAGACACAGTGACCTGAACCGTACACGGCGATCCCATGTCCTCTTGCCAGTCACTGGGCTAGACACGCGCACCTGACCAGGGCCACCAAATGGGACTGGAGAAGTCTGTCTCTGCAGGAACTCTTCCCTCACTTCAAAAAAGCAGTCGTGGGGGAAATGACCTTGCTCCCCTGGATGCTGTGAGACCTGGACAAGGGATCTGGAATCAATCCCACCCTCTCGTTCCAA
Source organism: Tonatia bakeri (assembly GCA_004024845.1). NCBI lineage: Eukaryota > Metazoa > Chordata > Mammalia > Chiroptera > Phyllostomidae > Tonatia > Tonatia bakeri. The sequence goes on along the minus strand of PVIA01000028.1, from coordinate 820,550 downwards.
GCCCGAAGGTGAAGTCAGCCCATGGGAGAGAACAGACACAAGACACCCCATGTCAGGAAGGCTTGGTGAGTGTGACCAGAGCCTGCCACCACAGAACTTCTTGTTTCATTTGACAATAAACCACCCTAAAAAACAATCTGGTTTCGGGTCTCTGTGACTTGTAACCAAAGCATCCCAAGCTCTGCTCACGTCTCCCCACCCCACCCTCTAAAGCCAGCCTGTCTGCACACACAGGCTGATGCTATCGCCCCTCCTGCTGTTGCTGCCCGCTGATGACACTCCATGACTTTACTCGCATTTTCTCAGTGGAATAGCACCTTTTTTTTCACTCCTTAGTATTACAGTATAATCCTACCTATCAGTTAGAGCAGGCCAAATTTCTACATTAAATCCATTTAAAATAAACAATTGCTAAAGATACGTACAAGTTTAAGTCTCATTGACTTAAGAGTCTAAAGGTGGTTTTTAATGTCATGAATCAGGAAACTGGACTTCTTCCTAGAAAGATAAAGAAGGAGCTCAGAGACAGCACATCTGAAAAACCACGGCTTGGAAACAGCACGTATAACTTCTCATATTCCATTGAGAAAAATCACACGTGGCCTTTTGGCCACATGTACCAATAAAGGAAGATGGGGGTGCAGCCTTGCTGTGTGCCGGGGAAGAGAGTTTCTGTGAACAGCTGGTCGTGTCAGCCACCAAAGTCATGTCTCACCTTTCCAGGTGGGACCTCTCTGTCTGTGGTCCTGTGTGAGGCAGCGTGTAGCTGTCGTGGAATTATGAACGTTTTTTCCACCAGTTGACATTTTTCTCGAACAAGGTTGTAAATTCTTTGAGAACAGGAACTACCTGTCTGGTCTCCTTCCTTGCCCCCAGCACCTAGCTTGGAACCTTTATTCTGGAAGAAGCAATCTCAATCTTTCGGTGCCTCCAAATCACCTGGAATGCTGGTCACAGCGCGGGTTGCTAAGCCCCACCCTAGCGCATCTGATTCATCGGGTCGAGAATAGGACCTAAGCAGTTGCATCTTTAAGAGGTTCCTGGGTGTCGTTGGCAGCCATTGACCTGGACTATACCAATCCTTAATTGATTGTGCAATGAACAAGCAAGTAGGGGGCACATTTGTGAAATTTTAGCAGCAGAAGGGAGCCAAAAAGTTAGGCTTATGCTACCTTTTTGATCTTCACCAACTACTTTTCTTGTTTCTTCGCATCCCTTTCCTTTGCTCGTGTTCTGTGTGTGTGTGTGTGTGTGTGTGTGTGTGTGTGTGCACTTGTTCTGAGTGAAGCAGAGGTTCCATTTGGTCTCGATTCTTTTGTATTTAAAGCACAGCTGGATACAAAAATATAGAGGAGAAATTGAAATCCATTCTGAAAGGTGATCTGAGTTAAGAGGTGTTACTTTAATTTTTAAAGACCTCACTTTGTCCTGTGAAAAGGAAGATAAAACACTAAAACTTATGATAAAAAAAAAGAATTCCTTTGGATCAGTGTTACTTGTCACAATAGCTGTGAAACTTCCAAAAGGAGACAACATGACCTTGGAAATGATAGAGAGTTTGGTTATATTTTTTAAATTCATGTTTTTCCAGGATAAACTCTGTACAGCTGTATTCCATACAATAATATACAGTAGAACCTCGGTTCCAAGCTTAATTCATTCTGGGGGACTGTGTGAGAAGCAATTTGTTTGAAAATCCTGTTTCCTTTGTCACCTGAGAGACACATGACTGATCACACAGGTGTCAACGTGAAAGGGAGGCCCAGCAGAGAACTGAAATTCGAAGTTCCGTTCGATGACCAAGAAGTCTTTTCCACAAACAACTTGGTCAAGAACCGACTGTTTGAGAACAAGACATCCAAGAACTGAGGTTTGACTATGTTCTCTTTTGAAAACTACCATATTTTTGGACCATAAGACACATCTAGGTTTTAGAGGAGGAAAATATGAAAAAAAATTTTGCAGCAAAAAATGTGGTACAATATTTAATAACATAAATAACATAATATTTCACCAATGAAATGTAAACAGAACTCAATAGGAGCATTAACAACATTATTCTTCCCAAATTTGGAAGAGAAAAGATGTGTCTTATAGTCCAAAAAATATGGTAACTATGTCACTGTATGCCTAATTTGTTCCTTAAATCATAAAGACGTTTTAATCTGACAGAATATTTTTCATATTCTTACAAATTAATTGGCTTACTTATATTTTTCTGGAAGACACTGAGTAAAACAATAAAAGATTTATGGGGTCAAATGAATCCCTATGTCACGGGAAATCGTGATAGGAGCAGGCTTATTTGTGTCATTTAAAACTGAACCCAACCCAGGAAGAAGGGACTACAGTACAGCACTCGTGGGGAGTGACACCAAGGAGACACATGCTGATCTTACTCCTTCCAGACTTTGTGGGACACTTCACTCCAAACCAGTGGACGTACCAAGTGTCACACCCATATTTGCTCATGACACAAGATTACAATAAGCCTACAAAGGAATGAACTCTACAAAAGGGCGGGACATGTAGCCTTTTTGGAGGGCTTGTGAAGTTTTAGTGTTAGGTACAGAAAACCCATCATTGCTGAAAATTGAAGTCCAAAGAGCTTCCATGTTAGAGTAGGTTAAGGCAGCCACATTAACCTTGCCTAATTAGAAGGGTCCATTTATTTTGAATTTTTTTTAATCTATATATCTAAGAAGCTCCATTGAAATTACACCTGTGTCACCTGTGAGATGTATGGAACAGAGTATGGAACAGAATAGCTGGCAGCAGAGAGTAAGGCTGGAGGACAGTGCTTTGGAGGGCAAGCAGTTTAGATAAAGGGTGTCAGGTAAGACAAAGTATTTACCAAGTGGAACGCCACAGTTCCACCCTCACACAGCAGGATCACAGTGGATCCTAAGAAGGCAGAGTCCAAAAGAATGCTGAAAAGTAGGAGGGACAAATGTGTTATCTAAAGGGCAATACTTTTGAGAATAAAAGGGGTGCTATTCACAACCCCACTGGGACAGCAGGCACATGCTGGGACAGTCTCAGCAACACAAGGTGCACGTTTCCCTAAGCAGCAGGTGAAGGTGGACGCTGCGTGTGCTGCAGGAGATTACAATAGCTGTGAGACAATGTGCGGCCAGCCTTAGCTCACCAGGTTGGTTGTAAGTCCAATACTAGTTCAGCCTTCTGAGTTATCTGGACAGTTTTGAATCTTGATGTTTTAATTTTGAAATCAACATTGCTACTTCTCCCACGAGGAGAACTCTCGACACCTGTTGATCAAACAATGTGTGGGAGACCGTACTGTGTGGGGTCTCCATGGCCTCAGCACTCAGATCAACCAGGAGGAAGAGTGGCTGTGCCACTTTCAAGATGTGCAATCTGTCTCAACCTGTTCCCTCGCCTGTAAAATGGGGACAAGAGAATCGCCTTCTTCAGGCTGTCGTAAGGATCAAATTATAAGGTGCCTCACCTGCTGCTTGACCTGTACTCTGTAACCCTTCCTAATAGCTCCATGCGACAGAATCTTTTAAATGTAGAAAAGACACAAACATATTTGACCTGTTTCTCTATCCCAATTTATTCATTTATTCAGTAGATATTTATTAAGCTCCTAATACAAGCTAGGTACTCTGCGAGGCATCAACTGTAAGAAAACAAAACACCATCTTGCCTTTAAACTCACAAAGATTCCAGAATAAATAATAATAACAATATAATACTAATGATGATGATAGTGATGATGATGATGAAACAGAATATCAAATAAGGAATCATATATAATAAAATTTCAGCTGGGATTGCTGATATCAGAATGACCTCTCCTGCAAGAGTGGAATTTGGCTGAGTCTCAGAGAAGGAGGCAGATGGCCCAGTTCCTGAGACACTTCCGGGGCCATAAAGGTCACGCTGACGGAGGATTCCAGACAGAGTGGAAGGGGCGTCAGAGCAGCTGTGACCAGTGCACTCAAAGCATGTCATCGGCCAAGCAAATAGCTGATCCTAGTTTTTTCTCCAGAAAATAAGTGATTGTTGCACCAAACGTTTAACCTGTTCACGAGCTAACACTTTCAGGGGGTTCATTGGACAAAAAGAAGCACATTTATGTCTTCGTATTTATTCATGAGGCAAATGCTCAAATAGATCTTATGGTACACATTCACGTAAGCAAATTTCCTACTTAGAATGTCATCACTTTACAATCATGGGCTGCTTATTCAGAGGTAAAAATTATGACAACATGGGGAAAATTTTGTAAGTATTTAAAAGCAATGTTGTTTTTAGTCGATAAATATATTGCCCTGCTGTATGCAGAGCTTATAAATGGTACTTAGGCCGAGTTCTCAGAGAATCTTCATACCTCAGGCTTGTCTTCAGAACAAGTTCTCATGAAATCGTTTGGAGCGTTTATTTTCCTCATCGACTCATAATGACTTTCACACCTTTGACAATGGCATGATCTAACTTTACACCCAAAATCTGGATGCAGGAGATTGCTTTCTTCAGACTCATTTACAAGTGAGTGAAGACACTTTGTAGCCAGTGTCCAGACCCCTGGAAGTGTGAAGAAGCAGCTGGGGAAGTAGGTGGGGCAGAGCCCAAGGCCTTGAACGAGTACAACAGGGAAACACCTGCCCGTGTGGCCTCCCCTTGCCTGGGTCCTGCTAAGCATCTGTTTTATACAGTGCCCACCAGCAAAATATACAAAAAAGAAATGAACCCCAATGCAGTCAATGTTTCATGAAATGTCTAAGAAAAGAAAATGCATACTTTGGTGTTCAAATCTCTTCACAGTCTGCCTCCTGTTGGTCACCATTGTCAAGGAGAAAGCAAGATTCTGGGTGTCTTCCCTGAACTCCTTAGTCATGCCCCAGTTGCAGTAAGATTGTGTATATCACGTGTCCTGAAAGGCGCACAAATTCCACTGCTTGTTTTAAAGACATGTTGTAGCCTGTTGATTTTAAACCTCAGAGTGAGGCAGACCTGGGTCTGAACTCTCCACCCAGATTTGACCCTGAGCCAGGTGCTTAACCCTCCATCTCACAGCAGCTAAAATGAGGAAAGGGCTGTTGAAAGAATTAAATGAGATAATGGAAGAAAGGTGCTTCATAATAACGAGCACTATAAATTAATAATAACAATATTAAAATTGGACCATAACCATTCAAAACTTACAAAATATTACTAAAAATTGCCACAATAGAACTTCTAATCAAGAATAGGGTTTTGGCTTTGAGTTTGGAGGAAGTCTGGGTGCAAGTTCATTCTGTCACCTTGAATCCAGATTCATTTAGCATGGGCCACCTCTACCATGCCACCAAAGTTCAGCCCCAGTGACATCAACGTCATGCACCCGAGGTGCCCAGTGGGGAACTTGGTGTCACATCTGCCCTGGCCCCTAACATCAGCATCCTGGGCCCGTCTCCAAAAATGGTTGGTGATGGTATCGCCAAAGCAAGCCAGCACTGGAAGGGTCTGAGGATGACAGTGAACCTGACCATTCAGAACAGACAGGCCCTGATCGTCAAAGCCCCCAAAGAACCACCATGAGACAGAAAGAAGCAAACAATTATTAAGCACAGTGGAAAAACCACTTCTGGTGAGATTGTTGACATTGCCCAACAGATGCACCACTGATCGTTAGCTGGAGAACTATCTGGAACCATAAGAGGTCCTGGGCACGGGCCAGGCTGTGGGCTGTGTTGTCGATGGCCACCACCCTCATGATATCCTGGATGCCATCAACTGTGGCACAGTGAATGCCTGGCTAGTTAAGAACTAACAAAGAAAATGTTTCCATTAAAGATCATTTGACAACCAGTGGAGAAAAAAGAATATAGCCACTAACTGACCTTTCATGCAAAGGGAAGAACGCAAGCCTTCTTTCTACTTCATCCACCACAGAACCCCCAGTGGGTAACACCGTGTTCAGAACATGTTGTATGCTCACTAACTTAGGGCTGAAGAATTAACAATGAATTGCCCAAGCTGAAAGGAACCTCTTGTTTTATAACTAGACAGTCTTGGTCCAAGTAACAAAGCCCTGATCAACCAGCAAGGCGCAGAAGAATCAGAAAGATAATCTAGCCTTCGAAGGCTGTAACATTTCTGCAGAGGAGCACATGATAATATTCAGTCTAGGAGATACTTAGTTTGAAAGTAGACAGATGGTTGGTAATGCAGAGTTTCAAATCACTGCTCTAATTCGTATCATTTATTTGGTAGGTTAAATGTGAATAAGACTCCTCTGATTTCTATTTTCAGGTCAACTACTCAGTGATATCAGATGCCTAAAAGGAACAAGAGCTCCACTTTTCATCTCTAGGACACTGGACTCATCTGCAGCAGCTGAGGGCTTTGCTGTCCCTGCGGCACACAGTCCTGCAGGTCTCTGTGGACCGGGGCTGTCTGTGCAGTGAGCGGGGTGTGCCAGTCCTGCCGCGAAGGGTCTCACCAGTCTCCCTTCCCCTTTTCACCCTCATCTTGCTTCAGCATGGAGGGCTCCAATTAACTTCAAAGACCATTTCATGTGTAGAAAAACTCTGATGAAGTGGAACAACAACAACAGAAAAACCCTCACTGTATGTCGGAAGTCTGCAGGAATGTTAATGAGAACAGAACATGATTATCACTATGTAAAAACAAAACAAGTGAGTGACTTGCTCTGGTCATACAAGTATTTTTTTCATTATCTGTCACAGACAAATTCACCCAAGATATGCAAGGCCAAGTAAACACGGCTCAGTAAGGTATCTTCCAGATTTATTTACAATGAAAAACACCACATGTTTGATAACCATTCTTTAATTAGGGGAATAGTTTGCAACTTCCCCTTTGTTTCACATTTAAAACACATTTGTTTTCCATTATGAAATAGTTTGTCAAAAGCACTGAACCAGAAATTTAACTCTAAGTGAAATGTGATTTCACCTTGGTCCAGCACTGTTTGATGAAGTATGTTCCACAGGCCGTTGGACCTGTTATTTCCAGAGGTTATAGAAAGGCGGCCGCTCCTCTCGAATTTCCCCAGAGGAACCACTGCCTTCTGTGGAGAGGAACATAGACTGTGATGTCAGGTCTGCGAGAGTCTGGTAAACTGAGCTCATTGGTATCACCAAACACATCCTTTAAGTAGAAAGTAACAGTAGGGAGAACATGTATTTGGACACACTTGTAGCCTGGTGTTTGTTGTACTGGTGGGATCAGCTAATTGCACAGAACAGAGACCACTTATGTTTTTTTTTCCCAACAAAAAGAGGATGGATAATGGCATGGGTAAGCAGTTTCCCGTTTTGCAGTGGGTTTTTATCACTGAGCTTGAGGTGGTCCAGAGAAGACGAATTGACGTGCTCAGCGTGAGCCAGGGTGCGAGGCCCCCGGCGCAGTAATGTGACATGCACCGGAAAGAACCCAGAACGGAGTGAAGTACAAGACCGGTGGTCCACTCTCACGTGGGTCACTTACTACCCCCTGCTCCCGGACAGGCTCAGTAACCTCTCTGGCTATCCCACAGTCTGGTTGTGAGAGAAGGCAGACTGTCAGTGAGAGCACATTGGAAACAATATGAACATCATTTTAACCAAGAAACTTTTGCCCTCTTAGAGGGGCCCTTAAGCTCTTGCACAGCTGTGTAAGTGTAGCCTAGAGAGTTAAGGCTCACGCCTCAAAGAATTAGAAAGATTATCTAGGGTCTAACCTGATTGTTAGCAAAAGTGTTTAACTTGAAATTTTGTGAGTCACTTACGTTTCTTGAAATGAAATTTATCCAGAAAGAAAACACACACTTGAAAAGTATACTAACATGATCCCAGACTTTGGGGGCTAAAATGGAACTTAGATGATAAAGAAGTAAAAAATAATGAGGAAAAAAAAAGAAGAAACAAAATAATTATTAAACATCTACGATAGTTAAGGCTCTGGAGTTAAAACAATCCAGGTTCAAATCCTTTTCTGCCACTGCTGCCCCTATACCTTTCCACAAGCCATTTAAACCATCTTCACCTCAGTTTCCTTTTCTGTAACAGACGAAGAGCCTTTGTGAGAATTTGGTCAGATGTCACGTGTGATGTGCTAGTGCACATGCTCAGTCAATTTATTGAATAAATAAAATTGCTATCATCATCATCATCATCACCATCATCACCATCATCATCTCCGCCAGGCAGTGCAGTTCCGCACAGTACGTGCTCAGGGAGCACTGGCTGACCACGGTGGACACGTGTAATGCGACAGGATCTTCATAGAGGGAAAGTTGAATGAAGGTACCTGCACAATGGCAAGTTGAACTATCAGAAAGAAGAGAATTAAAAGGTCAACTTATAAAACATTGGATAAAAGCTATAAAAGAAAACATTAGAAAAATTATACTACAGCTAGATTGGGTATCAGTCAAGTTAGATGAAGTAAGAACTTCTAGAAACATCTGTAAACCTTTCAGATTTCAAAACTTGAATTTTTGTTCTATTTCTCTTTTATGGAAATAGAGGCTACAGCCAAGATGGAGGTGTACGTAGAAACACTCCGCTTCCTCATACAACCAGAACAACAACAAACAATTTAAAAACAAAAAACAACCAGAACTTCCAGGAAATCAAACTGCATAAAAGTCTGAAAACCAAGGAGTAAAAGAAGAAATATTCATCCAGACTGGTGCACAGAGACAAAGAAATATGGCCCAAATGAAAGAACAGATCAAAACTCCTGAAAAAGAACTAAGCAACAAGGAGATCGACAACCTATCAGATGCAGAGTTCAAAACACTGGTAATGAGGATGCTCACAGAAATGATTGAGTTCGGTCCAAAAATGAAGGAGGAAATGAAGGCTACCCTAAGTAGGGTAGATGTTAGAAATAAAGGAAAATATATAGGGATCCAACAGTGAAAGGAAGGAAACCAGGACTCAGATCAAAAATCTGGAGCAGAAGGAAGAAAGAAACATTCAACCAGAACAGAATAAAGAAACAAGAATTAAAAAAATATGAGGAGAGGCTTAGGAACAGACCTCTGGGACAACTTTAAATGTTACAACATCTGAATCACAGGGGTACCAGAAGGAGAAGAGGAAGAGCAAGAAACTGAAAACTTATTTGAACAAACAATGAAGAAAAACTTCCCCAGTCTGGCGAAAGAACTAGACATGCAAGTCCAGGACGCTCAGAGGGTCCCAAAGAATTGGATCTAAAAAGAAACACACCAAGACACATCATAGTTAAGTTACTCAAGACTAAAGATAAGGAGAGACTCTTAAAAGCAGCAAGAGAAAAAGAGACAGTTACCTACAAAGGAGTTTCCATAAGGCTATCAGCTGATTTCTCAAAAGAAACCTTGCAGGCAAGAAGGGGCTGGAAAGAAGTATTCAAAGTCATGAAAGGCAAGGACTCCCATCCAAGATTACTCTACCCAGCAAAGCTGTCATTTAGAATAGAAAGGCAGATAAAGTGTTTCCCAGATAAGGCAAAGTTAAAGGAGTTCATCATCATCATCACCAAGCCCTTGTTATATGAACTGGTATAGGGACTTACCTAAGAAAAAGAAGATCAAAACTATGAACAGTAAAATGACAACAAACTCACAGCTATTAACAACTGAGCTTAAAAAAACAAAAACTAAGTAAACAAGTAGAACAGGAACAGATTCACAGAATGGAGATCACATGGAGGGTTATCAGTGGGGAGGGGATAGAGAGGGGGTGGGGGGGAAATGGGGATAAAGGGACAGAGAATAAGAAGCATAATTTGTAGGTACAAAATAGACAGGGGGAGGTTAAGAATGGTACAGGAAATAGAGAAGCCAAAGAACTTATTTGTAAGACCCATGGATATGAACTGTGGGTGGGAGGGAATACTCGATGTGGGAAGAGCACAGGGCAGAGGGGGAAAAAGGGAAGAAAAATTGGAACAACTGTAATAGCATAATCAATAAAGTATACTTTAAAATGTAAAAACATGAAATAGTGGTTAAAATTTTTATCATCATTAATACCAAAAATCTTTAAATTTAGAAATTTTATTTTATAAAATGTCTGTGATCTCGCCCTGGCTGGTGTAGCTCAGTGGATTGAGCGTGGGCTGTGAACCAGGCATCGCAGGTTCGATTCCCAGTCAGGGCACATGCCTAGGTTGCAGGCCATGTCCCCCAACAACCACACATTGCTGTTTCTCTCTCTCTTTCTCCCCCTCTTCCCTCTCTAAAAAATAAATAAATAAAATATTTTTAAAAAAGTCTGTGATCTCTTGAAAATAATTATTAATTTATGTTCATTAACATGTTATTAATATTTATACATACATAAATAATTACAAAGCAATTTTACATGCCAAACATTTATTGTAATATCCTGATTTCCTCGAAGTTACATTGTCCTTTGACCAATTTACCCTTGCATCTCAGAAGTGCTCATGGAACAAGATTGTAGTTTGCTAAAATTTTTGCCCCCCAATACAAAGACCTTTAATGCTTCTCTTTCTGAATGACCTCTGAGTTTCCAACTTAGGTAACTATGATTTTCCAAATTTGGAGAGCTCAGAAGCTGTCTTTTTCTTTCAAGTGCAATCTCCTTTCCTCTACAAAACACTAGAAATGATAGAAAACATCTCTTAAGTGACTCCATAGTTGCTTTTTTTTTTTTAATGGATAAACCATTAAACAGAAACCACAGGCCAAGGGAACAGACAGGCACCATTGAGAGACATGCACCCTGACCATGGCAGAAGAACAGAGCGCAAAGAGGCTGAGGAGCAGTTCAAGGGGTGATTTGGAGAACTACAGTGGTACCAGCCAAGCCTAGTGCCCCACATGCACTAACACCTCTGTTGCCTAGGACACTGCAGCAGGAATATCTGTCACCTGATAATGGCAGTGCTGACCTCGAGGGGCAGAGCGGTGGTCTGATGGCTGGTGATACCAGGAAGGGACAATTGGCTGTTTCACACAGAAAAACACCTGCCAGGGCTCCTGGTTAACAGGCTCTCATGAGTCTGCCTCTTGCACCAAAAATTAGCAAAGAACCAAAGCTCAAGCAGTTTCTTTTACCTCCTCCGGGACAGGCTGGCTAAGCAGAGGGAGCTGAGTACTGAGCGGGACATTTCGGTGACAAGGTTGAGGATTGAGAATAAACCCATGCTTTTCACTCATTTTAGGGACAGAGCCACTCCTGATATAGAGTTTATCATTTTATGACCAATACCATTAAAGTAAAAAGCAAAGAGGAGAACTCATACCTCAGTTAATAGAACCTCCAAAATTAGACTTTAGATAAATGTAATTAATATTTTTAGACAAAAAGGATATTGGCTTTATTTAAGAAGGAAGAATCAACAGCTATTAAATTTAAACACAAAAGACTGATTGAATAGCATCGTGGATATGTTAAGTAGAAACTTTGCCAGCTAGAACACGAAGTTGATGAAGAAAAAATCATAAAGAAGCAAGGGTGACAAATGAACCACTTACACTGCGCATTGTCTACATAAGAACTGATGGTATAAAAGGGAAAGCCAGTGGGCCCTGGAGGCAGGAGCAGAAACTAAAGGGAAATACAAGCATCCTGGGAATGTTCAAACAGAGATGTGTTGTCGCCCTGTCCTGGGGGCCAGCAGTGCTTATTCACCGTGTCCGCGGGCCACACTTCCCCTGAAATCTGCGGGAGAACCTCTTCTCACCCGATCCTAAGCTCTGGTGGTTTGCTGACAACCGTGGCTTTCCGGACTCCCGGGAAGAAGCTATCGGGCATCTTGTAGACGACATAGCTTCGTTTTCGCGGCTGCCCGCTGGCTGCCTGCTGGCTGCCCATAGCCAACCCCAGCGCTCCGGTGCAGGGCGAGACCCCACCCGCATTGGCGCTGTGCAGCCAGGATTGAAGACACAGAGCAGGTGGTGTGTGCAGAGCATGGGCAGCTCCACGCTGCCCCTCTCCCAGACAAAGGATGGCCGGGCAGTGCATGTTAGGTGAGCAGTGGTTCCCAGCAGAGCCGGAACCACAGTGTCAATGGCTGTCCCCAGAAGCCGCCTGGAGATACAGCTCTTTCATTTCCTAAAATTCGCAGCATTTCCCAAGAGACAGTCGACAGACCTGGAGACGTCCATTACATGCAGATTCCTAGGCCCGATTCCTAACTTGCTGAATCAGAATATCTGGGGATAGAACCCAGAAATCTGCTCTTAAAATAGAGCTTATAGACAATTCTCCTGCTGCGTGCGTCAAGGCTGAGATTTTGTCCTCAAGGTGACCCTTGAAAGTGAGCCTGCAGGCGGAGCCCTGGCCATCTTTCCTTCCTCTTCTCCCTTCTCTTCTTCCTGGTTTCTTTTTCTCCTCCTCCTCATTACTAGGGGTATTATGACCCTCATTATCTTTACCAGAAGAATGAGAAGGGTGGGGATTTTTCTACAACATGCTCATTTACTTGTGAGTCACTGATGTTAAAAGAACTGTGAAATGTGGTGTTGCCTGCAACCAACCTTCCCTCCACCCTAATTCGGGACAAAAACACTGCGGCACCACACACCCCTGGAAAGGGGAGGCCACCCCTGTAATAGGGGTGCAGCCCCCCACGAGCTGTCCCCCCAGAGGAAGCACGTACACACAGAGTCAGCAGGAAGGTCCCACACCACTGTGAAGGAGGTCACTTTTGTTATGTGAACCCACGAAATGGGTCTGTCAGGAAGAAGAGCAGTAATAATTCAGTTTACATGTATTTTTATGTGCAGTCATTTTACAAATTAAGTTTCATGCCCTAAGTACATTGTTATGATACATTAATATTTCATAATCTGGACCATTTCCCAAATAGTTTGGATGGGTAATACCCCTTTTTTAACATTATAAAACTCATCTTCACTTCTCCTCTGAGTGACTCAGGTTATAAATTTTAACAATACTCAGGGTAGTTTTACTACATTTTTTATTTGATGTTTTGTACTTTTTTAATGATTAAATGTACCCTTGGTCTTGATGGGAAAAAAAGTAATAAAATTATGAAACAATTGAACTCACCCAGGGCGGAAAAGTATATCTCCTCTAAGTGTGCAGGCGCTTCCTGAGCCAGGTTTGAAATTCTTCAGTATGATGTTGTATTTACAAGGATGTGATTCATCCTCGGTGTTCAGTTCTCTTAGAAAGAGAAGTAATTTTTTTCTCTTTCTTACTGGTTTGTGTCTGGTGTTTTAAAATCTCAAGTTTAGGGGATTTGCAAGAAAAATTGTTCATTTTCACGCAGAGGACAAATTCTTGCAATAGAAAAAAGAACGCCTCCTGTTGGGCTATGTGATACAGGAGAGGTGGAGGTTATAGGGGCGCGCAGGGTGAGTCCACACTATTGTCAGGACAGATGCTAAGCAACCTCAACATGGCGCCAGTAAACTAGGTTGCTCCTGGCTGAGGCAGTTTAATATATCTTTTTAGCTAGAAAAATCCGGTGGTCCCAAACAATCTGTCTCTAGAGATCTATGAATGTCACCAGTTTCATAATTAAAAAGAAAAAATGTGTTCTGGTGCTCATTTCTCTTGTACTATCTGTGTTTGTGTCTCATTAGGCCATACAGGAAATCCGCTACTTGTTTATATTGCTGAGTCTTGAGAAAAGAGAAAGAGACAACATTTTTTCCTCAAACTATTTCACATTTTCCAGTCTCTTATTATGACTCCCAAAAATTAGTTTTGTACAGATTTTTAGAACGTCTGTTACTTCAAAAGAATAGTCATTTACCCTATTTGAATTTCTTTTTAAAAAATCTAATTGAAGGAACGAAAGCCATATTGGAGAGTTTCACTTAATTTTGTAATAATTTTGGAAAGGAGTTTCATTCTATACTTGATTTAGCAAAAAACAACAGCAGAATTCCAGCATCATTAAAGTAAAAGCAAACACGAATAGCTTTTCTGACTAATTCAATACTCATTAAAGTATCTTTCATCCAAGACTTTGGTATTTTCTTCCTGTAATACAAACTTTTCTTTTTGTCTAATTCTTCCTGAGAAACACCACTTCCTACTATCTCCCCATTTACTTCTACCTGGCTTGGGCATTTCAGCCTATCCCCAAACCTAATAAATAGCCATATTTAGCATGTTCAAGCGTGTTTTTGTGTGTTTATGTATTTATACCTTTTTTCAGTTTTTCTTTATTGACTTTTGCATTTGTCCCCTTTAATGTATCTGAAAGTCTGTGAAGAAGTAGACTTCGCCTTTGCTTGACCTTAAAAACAAGCTTGAGAACTTGTCTACGTATGGTATTCTCTTCATCTTATTACTGACTGATTTAAAAAAAAAAACCTCCATATTCCTCAAGTAGCAAAAGTCAAGTAAGGAAAAGGACACCCGCCTTGTCACGAGTGTTATTGTCACCTTCGATCACTTGATTGCATCCTTATTTTTATCTTGCCAGGTAAATGTTAGGTCAGTCTTCCAAGAAAGAAGTCATGATGACTGCTGTAGACACAAGTCATCATTTAAAGCAAGTATAAAATTAACAGACAGAATTACATTAGAAATTCATAAAAATTCTAATATCTCTCTCTCTCTCTCTCTCTCTCTCTCTCTCACACACACACACACACACACACACACACACACACACACTGTGTAAGTCAGTCATGGAAGCTTATGTAATATAAATCCTGCTAACTCTTAGCTAGTTTGTTCTCTTCAAGATAGATAATGTGTTAGCAATATAATAGAGGAATTTCGTGCCATGTAAACCAAGAATTCAGAATGCAAACCATGGGACCCACAGGATAGGTTTGTTTTATCTGAGCTTGGAAGGAAAGGACCTATGAAAACAAACCAATTTGCTTCCAATCCAAATTATCAACTGGAGAGATTCTTTAACCAAATACCAGAAACAGATGTGAGTGCCTTTTCCCCATGACTGCAAGCCAGTAAACGATTTCTTGCCATTTTATCCCTTTATGATAAAACCTCAAGCTCCCATCCACACTGAGGGAGAGGAAAACCCCAGAAGCAATATAATACCATTTGGCTCAATTTTTTTTCATCCTCCCTGTAGATACTGGATGTGTTACCAGTGTCTCAGTTGTGGATTTTACACTGACAATATTTTCAGGCTATTGCCTCCTCAGATCCTATTCTCTTCAATCTACAAAAGAAGCTTGCTTTCGGGGTTTTAGAGCATCGACACATTATGCATCTTTCCACTTTGAAAAGACAGTAGGCTCGTGCCGTAGTGACTTAGTGTACAAAAATAACTGAATTCTCTTTTGAGAATGGTTGATGGTTCTGGAGTCTGCATTTTCCAGCAGGAGCTAAATGTGCTAGCTTTTGAACCTTTGGAAGCTTGAGTTCAAATTTGGCCCATTGTAAGCAACAATGTTTGGCCTGTTCTCAAACTATTCTCTGGGTTTCCACATGACCATACCCCACGCACAACTCAACACCATTAACACAACTGGAAACATCTGCTGGACAAAGATCCCAGATTCGGGAAGAGATGGTAGCCAAATTCTCTTAATATCTCACTATTAGAAAACCAGAACTTACAGCTGAAGTTCAAAAGCAAAGTCAGGAAACTATTTGAGATTCACATAGATTATGGGAAGCTGGCCAACGGGTTCTAGAATTCTTTACAGAAATCTGGATTTCTTTTTTATTTTTATTTTTTTGCTCTATAGTTCACTTACTTTTACACTTGGGTGGGCCCCTCTGAATCTATATTTGTGGGCCATATCTCCCCCAAAAGCACGTAGGTTGTAAGTTTCAAATTGCTGCAAAAATGTCCTAGGTCCTTAAGAACTTAAACACAACCACACATGTTCTGGAATGTAGAAAAGTATTGTGTTTTAAAACACTAGAGGATAGAATGTTCACAGTTTAAAACTACATGGAATCATTTTCAGTAACCTTCTTGTCTGGTTTTTAACACCCATTTCCCCATGCATTCCCATTGTTGAAGAAAAGAAAAAAAGATTAAAACTTTTAGGTAACAGATAGATGAAACATTAAGCCCAAAATCATTACATAAAATTTATTAAGTCTGATATTTGTCTTCAGTATGGATCTCATCATCTGATAAAGAAATCTTAACTCTTAGCTAAGCTGCTCATAATTTTACCCATTTTCCAGACAGAGAATTCATTGTATACTCTTTTAAAATCCCATAACAGATATCTCTTCCAATTTATATGATCATGAACACTTAAAAGAAAAAACCAATCATCTTTCTTAAGACATTGCTCTTAAAGAAGCAAGGCCACATGCGAGGCACAAAAGCAAGGGCACGTGGATGTGTGTTTCAGACCAAGGGTGCAGCAGAAGAGAGTTCAAGGTGGCCACACAGATTGACCCAGAGGAATAGAGCAAAAAACCACCTTCAGTGTTACATAAAAGTGATCAGCTGTTGTATTCAAGGGAAAAACTAAGAGCAGAGGTGCGGAGAGCTCACAGGGGACTTGGTGAAAAGATGACCCCACACCACACCAGTTCCTCCTGGTCACTCCGGCAGCCATACCCTGTGCCCCACAGGCACGGGTTTGGAATCTGATTAGGGACACAGAGCAAAGTCACGCTGTATCAACATCTATGTCCTGGCATGGACAAATAGGTAGAAACAGAGATACGGTGGCCATGTAGCCCATCAAAGGGCTCCCCACCCAGTTTCCACGGCTCCATGGCAAACCCACGCAGGAGACCGAGCCAGGCCCCAAACTGACTGCTGCTGAGGCCTGCAATGCAAAAGGAAGGGACAGAGTGGGTTGCTGATTCCAGGTTAAAATCACATGGTGGGCACATGGTTCCTGGCATCCCAGCAAAACTCTAAGACATTTTAGAATGAAGGGGATAGAAGTTTTTTCAGTCAAGGATTCATACTGGAGAAGAGACAGAGCCAGTTCTGGAACCCACCCCCAACTCCCAGTTCAGTGCCGGTTCTCCCACCCTTCATGCTTGTGTGAACCTGAGTTAGTGGACACTGAATGACTCAAGCCAGCAGCAGCCTCGCCTTCAGGAGACTGGAGAGAAATGTGCACACAAAAGGGAAAGAATGCAGATCTAAGAACTAACGGACCCAGGAACACAAGGGGAGGGGAGAATTTCAAAAAGAGCGTAGACCATAGTGTAACCTGCATAAAAGTTTTTAAAAAGGTCACTGGAACTTCCACAGCTTTTTCAAGACATGAACTGCACGACCCTTCTCATAAACAAACCACACTCACAAACTCTTGATATGCAATTTCTTTGGTATTTTTGCAATTTTTAAAAACACCATGTATTTACTCTGATGAAAAAATATACAAGTAGTACTAATACCTTTCTTACTAGGGAGAGTGTTTAGAAAACCTGTATAAATGAAAGACTAAATTATCATTTTGTGAGTCTTCATTTCATTTAATCCTATTTTCTTCTGAGATATAGCAAGTATACCAGCAAAAGTGCAGAACACTCAAGTCCCTGCCCTATTTCTGCCACTAGTAACTAGGAGGGAAAATCATTCAATCTTTCCATGTCAGTGTCTTCCTTTTATAAATTATGAGGTTAAACAAGTTAACCTCTAAGCTTTTCTTTCCAACTTTAACATTCCTCAATTATAATTTCTTGGTCCTAGGACAATGCAATGAGTTTTTGACTCCAGGTTCCAGGCAGCCGCAGATAAACGTACAATTGTTTGGGGGGGGGGGGCGGCGTGGAGAATGAAGCTGTCTCTAAAACTTTGAAAAACAGAGTCTGTTTTTCTCACTGTTGTATTTGGCTATTTTGACAAGTTGGTTTCAACATCATTCAGGAGAAAAAATTCACGGAATTGATCATTCTCAATAAAATAACATACTAAATCTCATTTGAATCTATGCAGACAAGGGCTAAAAGAGAGAAAGAATATTTAAAATAAAGTACAACTTGTAACCTCTAACCTCCATGAGAACTACAGAGTCCTTGTTTCTACAAATTCTGCTCAGAGAATATTTTTCCGTTAAGGATGTATACATACAAGCATTTGTGTACACACACACACACACACACACACGGATGAGCAGGAACCAGACATGTACCCAATGTCAGTGTGAGAAGGTGTGCTGTGCACAGATTATAGAAAATAAAGTCAAATAAAGTATCTTCACCCTTGGGGATATGAGGCCGACCAACCTACTGAGTAAAAACAGAATTATGCTCACTAATAGGTCTCATTTGACTCAGAAAAATAGTTGGTTGTTTGCATATTGAAGGTATTCTAACTTGGGGGTCAAATATCTAAATGATGGTTTATCTTACCTTTAAAGAGAGCTTGATATTTCCCAAATTTAGACTCTTTAGAATGTATCTAATGCTTATTGGCCCTTGGGAAATTGTAATAGGGGCATGACTTCTTCAAGTTCCAGAGATTGTAGTTGACAACCAGCTGCATCAGAACACCTATTTTTGTTGTTATTTGGTTGGTGCTTGTGGCTGTTATTTAGAAAAATAAACATGACACTAAAATGTTTAGCCTTGAACCATAGTTTATAGGATCTAAAAGATAAATATCTAAATAAATGTATCATATTACTTCCCGGATATTGGATCCAGCTCTGGGCCGTGTAACTATAATGTGAATTGGTACAGGTGATTTACACTGGAATCAGAGGAAATAACTCAGTGGGCATCTATAAAAAGAGGTAGGAAAACAGATGGGTTTGCCAGAGCTTCCCATTCTTCAGCCACGGCACCCTGCGGTGTCAGTGTATGGGCATCCAGAATAACGACCACCCAGGTCTCCCTGAGAGCAGGCTGGGCCCAGAGTCTTCAGTAGGTTCCCTCCAGCCCCGAACAACTCCGTTCGCCCACCTCGACCTGCCGTACAGGTGTCATCATCCCCTACATGTTCCATCAGCAGACAGTCAGGAGGTGCTGCTTCCATCTCTACTTGAGATACACAAAGGACAACTCGGAAGGCCATATTCAGAAGATAAGCAAAAAGTACTATTCAAATAAATATTTTTCTATCTTCTCCCTAACACCTGAACCTTCTGAACACTGATTGACATTAAGTAAGTGCGCATTCAGATTAGCTCCTAATGACAACACCCAATGTCACCTAGCAAATAGTGGGGCCAGTGGCTTCCAATCACTCCACAGGACAGAAACAACAAATCTGCCCCCCAAGTGCTGTTTGCAGACCCACACAAAGACATCAAATTAAGCAAGGTCTTAACAGAATCCACCATAAAGTATGCTGTGAAACAGGCGTGGCTAAGACGTGCGCTAAAATCTGCACACTCACTCCAGGAGAGCCGTCACCCAGACACCATCCATGCTGGCTCTGTGGGTGGGCGCCACACCCTGCCAGCTGATGATCAGAGCCCTGGTCAGGACTGGTCGGAGCAGTAGTTACAAGGGTGACGCTCCAAGTTGTTTTCTAGTTCCAAATGAGCATCCTGAGCATAGAGGACACTAATTAATAATGATTACATTACCAGAGCACATTTTCCATTTCTAAATCAGAAAGATTTATGAAGATGTGTAGTCATGCCTTGTAGCTGATGTTTGCCATGAGGGCTAATCTAATTTCCCAGTGTAAATCACACTGATGTGACCTAGAGACATTTCTGTTTTGTCACAACAGCCTTTAATTTCAACTGAAATTAGCCAGAATTACACCATGTTCCTGGCGAACAGTATGATCCAAAATATCACCATAGTAACATGTGTATTCTATCAACAAGTCCCCCTTCATATTTCTTAAGGTCTCATTCTATCAATAATTCTGAAATCCATGCAAAATTTGTGTTGGAACACCAACCTGTTGCTACAAGGTATTTGTAACTCAACTGAAATGGTATATAGGGTTTTTAAAAAATATATATTCCCCTTTACTTAAGGAAACATTTACTTGCTCATTAGGCCAGATCAACTTTGCAGATGTAGTAAGAGCTTCCAGAGATGTTTTATATGACCCAGTGCTGAAATTCATTTTCTTTTTACTGTTTCTTTCATCACCTTCTAAGAAATTACATGTTCATTCCAAGGAGTTGGGTCTCAACTGACCATGGAAAGGTAATTTTTAAGTTTGCTTCTTTAAGCTAAGAGAAGTCACAGAGGCAACACTGAAAGTTCATATTCTCAAAGAGGCTTTAGTTCTCACTTCAGGAATTGAAAGAGAAATCTCTCTTGATTATATATGTACATAAGATGGTTATAATTGGCCCTTCATAGAGTTAAAGCAGTTCATTTCCCCCCTTCATCAGCTAGGCTTGTTAAATGTTTAGAGAAAAAACAATTGGTACAGGGATGAATTTGAAAAATGATAATTAAATGCATTAGGTTCCCCAGGTTGCTATGCGTCTCGTTAGAAGGGAAAGGAGGGGAGAAGGCAGGAAGGAGAAGAGAGAGAAAAGGAAGGGAGAAGAAATAGTATTTCAATGCCTTTGAGGTTACACAATGGATAGTGTACAAATAACAATTGAATTAAAAAAAACACTGATTTTCCTGAAAAAGTAGTAAGAATTACATAGTGCTGAACACCAGTGTTTGTGGGTGAAAGACAAATAATGATAGAGGATGGGAAATAATTTCAAAAAGCTGTAACTTGGTAAAGATTTGAAACATTTTCATCTGAAGGAGTGGTCCATTGTACGAACATCATGTGTGAACACTTCAGGTTTCGTGTGGGTAATAAGTTTCATCTTGATACCATTAAGAATGAAGACAGGATTGTTTTGTATAAAAAGATTACATTTGATTAATCATGCTCAGAGTACAGCAAATGAACAGTGAACTTTTCAAAGATGTTAGCTGTATCTTCATGTTTTGTCACTACTGGGAGATTAATCACCTAGAAAGCAAAACATTACATGTAAAGTCATTTATTTTTCAGTTTGACTTGAACTCTAACCATATTGCAAGTCTGTGTTGGCATCTTCACTTACAGCAACATACTTCGTGAGTTCTATGTCCTTGTTTGAAATAACTTTTTTTTTGTTTCTCTCTGTTTGTGTTTGCTATCTTTCTGATTGCTTGTATCTTGTTCCATGAAGTTTATGGCAAGGAGGACAGTGACCCATACTTTATATCCTTTAGTAGAATTCTTCTTTATTCTTTGATAAACAACCACTCATAACTTGTGGGAAATTTTGACATAGTGAGGCAAAACCACATTTTGTTTAAACTATGACAACAAAAGACTTTCTCCAGTGTAGTGTTCATTTACCCAACCACTGTTTCATTAATAACTATGCTACAGTATCGTACAGTAAGTTTCTGTGGATAGACATGTGCGAGTGAAATAGACATAGTTCCTGCCCACAGATGTCAAACCAACACATCACAACATTTCTGATGATAAATATTAGTAAGTGTCCTAAACAAGGGATGGGGCTAGAGAATAACAGGATGTGACATAACTGGGGAGCTAGGAAAGGTCTGCCTAAAATTTAATCTGATTATTGAAGTTCAGTCAAAGTTAGTCAAACAGAGTGGATGTGCCGGTAGCTGGTGAAGAGGCACGCAGGGTGGGGAAGACAGGGACCTGTATCATAGAGAATTAAGGGACAGCAGTGACCAGTGAGGACAAAGAGATGGGCAGAGATCAAAACCAGAATGGCCCTGCAGGCTTTAGTAAGAGTTTTTACTTTATTTTAAGAGTAATGTGGCATGATTGGGGGATTGCAAGAGTGACATAATGTGGCATATTTTCAAACACTCACTCTGGCTACTCTGAAGAATAGGTTAGAAGGGAACATGAGTAAAGACAGACAGAAAGAAAGAGAGAGAGAGAGGAAAGGAAGGAAGGAAGGAAGGAAGGAAGGAAGGAAGGAAGGAAGGAAAGAGAGAAAGAAAGAAAGAAAGAAAGAAAGAAAGAAAGAAAGAAAGAAAGAAAGAAAGAAAGAGAGAAAGAAAGAAAGAAAGAAAGAAAGAAAAGACTGTTGGAAGACCAGCATCCCACAAAGTAGCATGGCGGACCTGGTTGGCTGTGTGGCAGTGAAGAGAGGAGCGCACAGATCTGAGATATGTTTAGGAGGTGAATCAGCAAGACCTAATGAGACAGTGAGTCTGGGAAGAAGAAAGATCCGAGGTTGCTCTCAAGTTTCTCACGGTGGTAGACAGCCTCTGTAATGGTCCTCAGTTTCCCTACCCCCTGAGATTCCTACCTTGTGTAACTCCCTTGTACGTCGTCATAGGGTGGCCTGTGTGATCAACAGAACGAGGCAGTAGTGATGACATGTGATTTCCGAGGCAAGGTCGCAGAAGACATTGCAGCCACTGCCAGGCTCCCTCCCTCCTGGCTCACCTGCTCTTGAGTAAGCAGCTCTACGAAGAGGCCCATGTGGTGGGACACTGAGGCTTCCTGCTCACAGCCATCAAGGAACAAAGGCTTCTTGCTAATATCCACGTGAGGGGACAGCTTGGCAGTGAGACTTCTAGGCCAGGTGGAGCCTTCAAATGACTGCAGCCCCAGCTAACACCCCGACTACAACTTCCTGAGAGACCTTTAGTCAGATCCACCCAGCGGAGCTGCCTCTGAACTCCTTACCCACAGAAGCTGGGAGATAACAGAGCGTTCTTTTAACCACTAAATGTTGCGGTGATTTTTTACACAGCAAAGAGAAGTAATGTGTTAGCTTGAGCAATTGGAGGTACTGTTTACTAAGCTGCTGAAGACTATAGAGGGAGAAGGGAATAGAAAGAGAATGTATCACAATGCATCACATAAACAAAAACAGAAAGAATAGATAGATTTGTGGGGAAAGATCAAGAGTTAGTTTTACACATAGAGAGCTGTGTTTTCCTTGAAATATTCTAGAGTTGATTCCATGTAGAGAACAGAATAAACAGATCATGGAAATCAGAACTGTGACCTGAGCTAATGCTATGAATTTGGGAATAAGCTTATACGTAATTATTTCAGCCATAAGAACAGATGTGACCCCCTAGGAAAAGTGAGATATAGGAAGGGAGAAGAGGATCTAGGATGAGCATCTCCAGGTGTCTGCATATTTGCACCTCCGTTGCACCCTTCAGTCCCTTTGACCTCCCTCTCGTTTCAGCCAGCGTTATGGTGACCGGTTCCGTGCACTCGTCTACAGTCATCGCACGGGTGCGAATTGACGAGGTCTCCGCCGTAGGCCCTGGAACTTCTTACCGACACTGGGGCTCGTCTGCTGGCTGCCGGGACACTCTCAGGAAGCACTCTGCGCTCACGCATGTGTAGCCAGGAAGTCTGGGACGTTATTGCCTATGGGATCCCTCACAGGAGGTCGAGAACCCCGGACAGGTGCTTCTGCTTTTCCTCCCCAGGCGGACAGTTCTGAGATGCCTCTCATAACGTTCCTCAAAAGCTCCTGCAGGATTCACGACTAATTTCAAGGAGTGACGGCAACTCGTTTTTGCATTGCTTCCTCTTTTCCTGTCACACGCTGCTCTCTCTCAACCTTGCTTCTTTAGGACCACTGCCCGAATAAAGTTTCTGCCTGCAAGCTTTTATCTCCTTTCTGGGGAACTCAGGCTAGGATGGTCTGATGGGAAAGGACTAGGTGGGCCAGTTCAGTAGATGTTAAAGGGAAGCCAAAGTGGTAGAATAAAAAGGACAGTGAGAGGTACACAAATGCTGAGAGGTACAGGGGGTGGGGGTTGGGGGTCAACTATGCTGAAGGGTCCTTCGTGGACAAGTCAGGTGAAGAAAGCTGCAAACACTTCACGTTGCATCAGATTTTCACATCGTCTCACCCTCACATGAGTCTGTGAGGAAGACAAGACAGGTGGTATTTTTCCCAAGGTCCAGGTAAGATGAGCACATCCAGAAAAGTGAAGTGACGGGTCTCAGCTTATGCGTGAAGGGTCAGCATGCTCTGATCTAGTTCATCCACTTCCCAGGCCAGTGCTTATATCACAGTTGTCAGGAACCAGCCTCACTGAGTCGAGTATGAGTAAATGCCATTGTTTACAAGAATTTAATTGCAGACACATGTCGGCAGTATATAAATAGTTGAAATTCTGGAAATTCTCAGAGAAATTTTATATTGTAGACACTTGGAGATTTTTTTTAAAGGACTTAATTCTGACATAATAATTATATAGTGACATAAACTGCAACTATTTTATAGCTACTAAAAATGTCACCTAATAAAAGTTGTAGGAATGCAAAGACTGAGGCCATGTCAACCTGAGATATAGTTTCAACACTTCTTTATTTGAGAAAATCTCTAGGCTAAGTACATCAGTGGGATAACTGGAAAATTTGGATCATGGTTCTCTACATAATTGTTAGGGTTTGAGAGTGCCCAGGATGATACTCCTTTTCCCTGAGTTCTGAACAATTGCCTGAAATTCTGAATATTTGAATGAGGAGCCAGCCAGTGATTAAAATGCCAGGTTTATCCAATAGCTAAATCAGAGGTAAGGGCTTAGATATGAAGCAAAACACCTTATTTTGCCATGTATCATGTGCAACCACGTTTTTGACCCAAACTTTCAGAAAAATATCTTTCATTTTCATTTTTTAATTTAATTTTTTATTTATATTTAGATACTTACTCTTTTTGTATCCTAAAGGAATTTTAGCATTAATTTTTTAACATAAGGATATCATTATTGCTCTCTGGAGTTATACTTTTAATGCATAAGTATAAATAAAAGAATTAGCATACCCATGTATAATACACATCCTTATTTTTCCCTCAAAAATGTGAGCAAAAAAGTGCACATTACACACAGCAAAATACAGTAGGTTAATTTTTTTTAACAATTCATGCTGCCACACTCTGAATCCAGGCCTTCTGAAACTACAGATCCATATCCCCTAGTATTGCTACACCGGGCTATTCAGATAGGGAAGAAAAGAGAGGAAATCCCCAATATGTACAAATTTTTAAAAGGCTTGCCTTCCTGATTAAGACCTGTTGACACAGAGATGCCACACAGCAATCAAAGGGAGGAAGGCACAAGGAGAAGTGTGGTGGCAGAGATAGAAGCTGGCAGGGAGAACATCGAGGCACCTTTAGAGGAAGCATAATTTGGATGCACACAACTGCACGCGTAGAAACACACACACACGACGATCTGGGGTCCTCCTGGAGAACACATATTCTGTCTCGTGCCAGGTGACCACGCAGCAAGCTGAGTGTCCTGAGTTGTGCTTCCCTCGTGTCAATAAATGTTACCCGGATGTGCTTACATCCAACACAGTGCTTTGCAAGTCCAAGAAACACATCAGTTCAAAAGCATCGTGTTCGTAAGACTTTTCTTTCAGACGACCAGTCCTGATATTCCAAATCAACAGTGTATCGGAACAAAACTTTTTTAGAACAAACTGTTTTTTAAAAGAAGTTGTCTTTTACCTGATTTTAGAAACTGCCCAGTATTCCTCACTGCAACTGTAATATGAAATTATCATTAAAAGAGGCAGGGGAAGAGGCGAATACCTGGGAAACGTCAGAACAAATCATTGAAAAAAAGAAAACCATGGGAAGAAATCCACTCTTCACCTGACAGGATGAACAGTGAAGCCAATAATGACTGAAGGCGCTCTGTTCCGTTATCCGTGCCACAAACCAGACCGCACAAGCCACTTCTCGTGGAGTGTACAGTGTGATCCCTTAAATCTCATGAGCAAAATTCTGATTCTGAAGAGTACACACCAGTCATTATCATCTTTGAGACTAATTCCATATTCAAGCTCCCCAAATTACTAACAGCAAATACACTATGCTGGATAGTTTTACCTTTCTTTTCTCTGGCTACATTTCAAGGCAATTTACGTAGATTGTGAAGATTATTTTAGTTAAAAAATGAAAAGAAGTCACATACTTGGATGCCTAAATATACATGAGGGGAAAATGTCAGGGTGAATCTCCAAACCAATAAAAATCGTGATTATTGTTGAGAATCTGCTCTTGGGACATTTTCCTGCCTTTTGAATTTCAACACTCAGAAATATAATCCATGTATTTCAAGTTTGCCATAGTTCATTGATGAAAGAAAGGATTTCATAAATCTGTGTTTATTAACCACATTGTGTTTAAACAAAAAACTTTCCACACACATAAACGCCCACAGAGTTGTTTTTTGCTGGTGATGGTTGATGAGTGTTGCTTTTGCTCTCCCGAGAGCTGTTTTTAGGGAGTATCTGACGGAGAAAAGCTATGCCTGGTGGCGTTTTACAACTGCTAGGTCATCTAATTAATAATTAGGAGTCAGGCCCTGACCAGGTAGCTCAGACGGTTAGAACATCATCCCAGTAAACCAAGGTTGTGGGCTTGCTCCCTGGCCAGAGCACATGCGAGTAGCAACCAATGAATGCATCAAGTGGAATAACAAATTGATGTCTCTCTCTCAAATCAATTAATGTAAAAAAATTAATAATTAGGAATGAAAGATGATGAGCATGAGTGTTTTAGTTAAATCGTTTTGAACACTGCTTAGCATATAAACTGAGCAATCCTTCCTGAGTCTGCTCTGACAGCTTGATGTTAATACAGGCTTCTGTGTAGAGCACTCGGTACCCGAGGCCAGCGGAAGTCCTGGTTCTGGTCTCCGAGGCTGGCGTGCCCTGAGAACGTGACATAATGTAGGGAATAGTGCTCAGAATTTTCTCAGTATGCATGTACAAAGTTTCAATCTGAGCTCTAGTAATAGGATGTTATTTTATATCTTGCTCTGGTTTCAGATCAATCAAAAACTCCATTCACTCCCCACCAGGTACCCTATCTTTGGTCCAGTTCTGAAGGAGATCTGAAAACCCTTTCAAAGATAGCCCCTGACTTTAAAAAGAAATCTACAATCCAGTTTTGGAGGAAAGACTTGTATTCTACATCAGTGGAACAGAGACCAATAGAATTGTTATATTTCTGTATATATGTTTGACATTGATATTCACTGCTTGAACTTACTGAGTAGCTTTTACAGATTCTGTACTGTTTCATGTACTGTATCTCATCTGCTCCTCACACCAACCCGTGGAGATAGGTTTTATTATTATTAAACCCTGGGAACAATTCTGCCTGAGGTTGTTCCACTAATAAACATAAAGCAAAGACCTGAACCTAAACTTCCCTGCCTCCTCTGCCCACACCCTCAGCCACAGGGGAATGGGACCAGCGGGAGCAAGGCAGAAGGTGCTGGGGTCCTGCAGTAACAAAACCAAGGGAGATTTCATGTTCAAGATTCACGATAAAAGCCCATCATTCAGCTGGGGAGGCAAGGTCAGAGCCAGGCCAATGTGAAACAAGGCACAGTTCTGAGCTGTTTTGGTTAAAAAGACTTAACTCCGGAGGAGGCAGCCCTAAGCCCATCCGAGTGTTGAGTAGGGCCTCAAATGTGTGGGGAGGAGAGAGAGCAAAGCCAGGAGCAGACAGTTGACACACAGAGCCTCTCTCCTCAGGATTCCCAGGCTGTGGAAGCAAGGGGCCAGTGCTATCGCGATATCACCTCTGCTAGACCCTCAGAGCCTGAGTGTGCACCCAGTGAATGAAGGGGAGGGTTGTCATAATCCTGTATGACCACCATCGGAGGTTGTAACTACATCTCAACTGTGCGGGGGTATGAAAGGCATTCTACATGAAGGAATAAAAAGAAGGTTCTTCGTTCATGGTGTGAGCTCTTAATTGCAGCTGCAGATTTTTCAGGCTAGGAGATCTGTTTTACAAGGCCCCAGCAAAGCGAGCCATCTTCCTCAGCTGCTCTGGAGGCAAAACGCTCTGTAGGAAAAAGCACTGGGGAATCACAGGACTGGGAGCCCTTCACCTTGCTTGTTCTCCTCACTGACCTGAGTACATCAGAAACTTGCCCCGCTGTCTCTTAGATGACACGAGAGACATTCCAATGGCAGAAGGATTCAATGCTTTTTATGTTACAATCTCCTCTCTTCTCTCTAAACTTTCCTTTAGCGATAGCTGGCTCTGTAAAGGATCCCATCACTCTGAGGTTTTCATTATTATAGAATGCAAAATTAGAAAGACCATTTTGACTAATGCATTTAATCCACTAATCCAAGAGATGCTCCCCTGAGCATGTTCAGGGTTTGAGAAGATATTTGTTCATTGCAAAGGATTATTCCCTATGTCCTGTGCTTGCCTGTAGACTGTGCTTCAGAGACGCCGAGGCAGGTGGAGCTTGTGGGGCACACCTACCTGAATGCTAGAAAGACCTGCTGAGAGCTCCAGAGTCAAAGGCACTTATCCTTGGCTGGCACGAACAGCAGAACAGCAGGAGCCCCCGCATTAGACACAGCCAGGTTTACTGCCGCTGTGGAGTGCAGTGGGGAGGGAGCATCCCAGCCTGGCACTCAACGGCACACAGGCCCCTCCCAGCCTACTGACTCAATATTTGACTAGGGGCAAGTGGCTTAACTGTACTCAGATTCCTCAAACCTAAGGTCCGATGAAAGTAGTAATTATCATATTTTAGTGCCTTAGGCATTCTGCCTAATGAATTAGCCTATTTCTGACCTAGAGCAGTGAAGTGACTTGCCCAAGGTCAAAAGTTCCTTAGCGGCCAGGCAGGGAGGGTCCTCAGGATTCCTATCTGGCAGCCCAGTCTGTGCCTTATTCCCTGTGCTGTCACATGGTGCTGCTACCAGCCCCGGCTGGAGAAAAAGGTTGGAGGCAGTTTAAGTCTGCCTTTACTGAGTATTCAACACAGCATTTTACGAAGCCATAAACCAATGTTCCTTTTTAAGGCAAATGTTAAAAATATATAAATAAGCTGCTTCAGGCTTGCTAGTCTAGTAAGGGTTGTTAACTTGAATTTCAGCCTTGTTTAGAAGCTGACTCAGCCTGCATTTTACTCAAACTCCCGTTCTCACTCAAAAGAAAATTTCTCCCAAATATTAGCTTCTCAACAGTGCGCTCCCCGCTGGCCAAAAGGTGCTGGGATTTCAGAGATCCATTCAACTCCGAAGCAGAGAAGAGGGTCCTGAATATACAAAAACTCACATCAAGTTCCCGGTGACCATTTGCCCAGTTGTTTGCAACCCTCTTGATAAGTCCCAGTTGTCTAAGACAGGTTAAACCTGTAGCCACCATTGTATTTCTACCAAAGAGGATTGTGAATCTATCTTTAGTGTCTTTAAAACCAAGGATCCTGTTTCTCCTCTTTGCCGATATAGGATCTAGTGGGCAGCATTTCCCAAGAGTCTAGTACCATCCAGACTCACAGTCTGTTGAAACTCACTCCTCTTCTTGGTAATCTCCACAAGCTGGCAGAGGCGGGTGTGGGGGCCACTCTGCTATCTACACTGGCTGCCTTGCCCCTTTCCTTGATGTCGTGTCAAATCCCATCAGCAGCACTCTCAACATGCTTAGTTTTTCAGTCCTTGAGCTGATGGCTGGCCATCTCTTGAATTAACTAGTATTAGGCTCATAGACACTTACCATTGACATTGGGCCTTAGGTTACACGCTTCAAGTTTGCCAAGTTTTTCTCTATCACAAATACGATTGATTGTGTCTACTCCCCACTTCCCCCTCTATAAGAGAATCCTAAGAATCCCCAGGTATTCACTGTTTTGACGTGCAATCAAGTGTCTTCTAAGAAGCTAACACCTGGCCTCACCTCTGCCACCCCAGTTTCAAGAATGGGACTGATTACTATATTCAAACTCCCCAATTGCTGTGACTGATTCAGAAATAGCTGTGGACATAAAGCACAAAAGATGTATGAACGAACAAAGCAACTACATTATACGCCAATTGGTAGCTCAAAAATCAAGAATTAAACACCTGTGCAACAACACCTGTGCTGATCAGTATTGACATCACATTTCTCGGGAGAGGCTTTTGATCCCGACTCGAGAGACCCTAAGAGGCCTCTGTGCACTGTTCTTAGCCTGTCAATGGGCTTTGATGGTGGATTCAAAGGGTTCTTTTCCCTTGGATAACTCACTTTGCTCAAACGGGCTTGTATCTCTTACCTGTAGAGTGAAGAGAATAAAAGGCTGAACTGTGTGATTACACGTGGTCTGAGACATGCAGGAGGGACTGCACTACAGACTCGAATGTACTGTAAAGGGTAGGAGATCCTGAGCCTTAACATTGCTGGACTTGTTCCAGGGTATTGAGTCCATTAAATTGGGGGGAAAAAAGTTTAAAAAATATTTTAAAATAAAGAGAGCGAGAACCCCATAGAAGGAGGCTATTTCAAACAGGAATGATGATGTTATCTGGGAAATTATCAGAGAAGAGTAATGGCAGTTGTTTGTTTTCTGTTGTTGGTTCGGTGGGATAACATGTGTTAATCGTATAAAATAAGGTGCCCTGTAACAGACCAGCTGGTTTTCCCTCCCACGGTATTTCCCTGTCCCTTTGGTGCTCTCTGCTTCAGGTGCTTAGGTTTATCTGTAGAACTTCAATTGTAGGCAAGAAATGTGATTAAAAAAAGACAGAGTGCTCTTTCTGCCTCTTTCTGGCTTTTTGAGTTTCAAAACATTCAGGCTCTCAGTAAATGGAAAGGACTCGCGGTGTGGATAAAATATTTTGGAGAAAACATCATGAGCCAGAGCAAATATTCCTCACCCCTTTCTTGCCACCCCGCACTGGGCCTCAGACCACTGAGAAACAAAATCCCCAGTTGAAAGGGCAGATGAACCTCAAACATAAAGCTAGGAAAGAAAGTTGGGTGGTTTTGAAAGTTGGTTCCGAAATTCTTTGACGCTGCTCCCATGAAGGGGTAGGGTCTGTGTCCCATCACCTGAAACATGTATGCACCTTGGATTTCTTCGACCAATAGAGCCTGGCAGATGTGACTCACGTGACTTCAAAGGCTGGACCCTGAGAGGCAATGCAACTTGCCCCATATTTTCTAGAACACAGGCCTTTAGTGCCAGGAACTGCCATGTAAAAATTCTGGTGACCCCGAAGCCACCGTGCTCTGAGGAAGCTGAGCCACACAGAGAGGCTCCGGTCATCAGATCTGCACAGCATCCCAGCCCAGGCTCCGGACATGTGAGGGGCCAAGCCTCCAGGTGCTTTCAGCCCACGGCCATTGAGTCCCCCGGCTGAGGACCAGACATTGTGGAGCAGAGCCGGCGGACCAGCTGTGCCCCGTCTGAACTCTGGGCCCACCAATTCTGTAAGACAATAAAAGGTGGTTGAAGCTGGTAA
Source organism: Tonatia bakeri (assembly GCA_004024845.1). NCBI lineage: Eukaryota > Metazoa > Chordata > Mammalia > Chiroptera > Phyllostomidae > Tonatia > Tonatia bakeri. The sequence goes on along the minus strand of PVIA01000028.1, from coordinate 789,539 downwards.
ATTTTATGCTAATTTATTATGTAGCAATAGTGACTGGGACAGAGGAGATTGCTTCCCAGCTCTGAGCCATTCCTCATGGTGCATGAACCTCTCAGATCTGCCTGGAGAGTCTGGGAGCAAGGAAGAGGTATATCTGTCTCCTGGTACAGCCCCAGGGAAGGGGAGGTCCTCAGTGAAGAAACTACCCAAACACAAAGGGGCCACGGCAGGCTCACAGAGCCCCTCTGTTCTCTATGGCACACATTCCCTAGAGGGACCCGTACATACCCAAGTAGCATAAAGGTAAGAGAGACAACTGCAGACTTCTTCAGAGGCTGGGGGTGTGCCCGCTGAGAGCCTGCATACTTCTGCCTTGGTCAGCCCTGCAAGGCCTATCCACAACTCAGAAGTAGAGAGGTAGCCCTAAAATGATGGATCAATTCTTGTCACCCCATAGACTGGAGGTGTAAGACAGAAAATAAGTGGAATCATGGTAAAATTAAGTGTAATGACTAATACAATCATTATAGCTCAATTATAAGTGGAATTAAGAAACAACCTTTCTTGCACACTCAGATGTGTGCACTGACATTCATTCTTCCTCCTTGTGTGAGCAGACATCACCATCACCTTCCTGTCCCCCCAAAGTCTCATTCAGGTGAATCTTCCAGTGTTGCCAACAGCAGTGTGGGTACCAAAGTCATGAGTCCCCTGATAATGCGTATTCAACGATCCGACGTTGTCAGCGTCAGTTCCTCACTCCTCGGCGTGAGCTTTGATCACCACCTGCCCTGCTCACCTGTCTCCTTGTACTTCCTTCAAAACTCCAGTTTCATTCACCTCTTCTCTGCCCCCACAGGCCTTACTCTTCCTGACCACCATGCTTTTCCTGCACCACTATCTCCCCTTTCTAGAATGTCCTTCCTTCTTTCTCACAACTGCCATGTGCCCCTGGTGCTCCTAACAAAACCCTACTCGTTTATAAAGTGAAAGTTTGCCATTATGCCCAGAGCCCCTACAGCATTGTTTTCATGGCTTAGCTCTAACACTTCTCATAGAGTGTTGTCATTATTTATTTATATGCCTCTCTCTTAGAATTCCGAGCTCCTTAAGGGCATTTCATTCATCCAGTGTGGCGTGGGGACTGTTAAAATACTAGCTCCCAATGAGCCGTGCCTCTCCATGCCCCTGACCTCACGTCGGTCTGCCACACTGACTCTAAGTTATATGGGCTATACGACTTGTCAGGCGTGGTAGGATGCTGGTGAGTGTGAGACAAGGAGACGCTTTAAAAATGCTTGTGAAGTGGAGCTTGCCTTTCCTCCTGCAGTCCAGGTTAGTGTGCTAGACCTAGGGTCAGCAAACAGCCAGCATCAACTGCCAGGCTTGGGAGAGAGGCCATTTGATGCCAGCCAGCTTCTACCTGACTTGCAAACTGACCATGACCCCATGAGTGAGCCTGGCCAGTGCCTCGGGCAGAGGAGAGGAGCTGTCCCAGTGGAGCCACATCCAAATTGCCAACACAGAATGGTGTTTGTTATCCAGCAAAACTGATACAGTGACTAACTGCTTTCACAAGCAGTTAGAGAATCTTAGTGACGTAACACAGTGAAACAGACATCTTGTGTAAATCACACGTAGGCCAATGGTGATCACACGTAGGCCAATGGTGATGGCACACAGGCCTCTGTGTCCTATACAGCATTTTAGGAACTCAGTCCCCTGTTGTCTTGTGACTCCCTTCTCTCTTCTAAGTTCTCTGAGTCCCCTTCGTTTATGTCGCGGATGGGGAAGAGAGGAGAGACTCACACAGATCTAGGGGGCAGGTCTGAAAGAGGCACATAACACTTCTTTTTTCTGTTGGCCGGAACATGGAAAAGGAAACTCAAGAGTGCAGTCTAGTAGTGCACCCCCCAAAAAGAAAAGAATACGAAGATTGGAAAGGGTTAATGAGCACCACCACACTCAGAAATGTTTAATCCCACTTTGCGCATTTCCCAGTGCCCGGCACCATACCTGGCTTAATATGTTTAGATGCTTCATAAATACTCGTGGAACGAATGAGCGCATGAAGTATTCAGTGATGCTGTAGTGCCTCATTTAGGATAAGACCTAAGAATTATTCATGAAGGAAAACTTGTCTCATCCGGGTTCCTCTTCTAAATCTCTGAAGCACTCATTTTATGAGAAAACATTCCATTCACTAATTTAAAAGCCAAGGCAAGAAATGGATGTTGGTGTCTTACTGTGGCTGGTTTCCTAATACTGAGATGATGATATAAGAGCTTTTTCTTATCCTGAAATTCATAAGAATATAAAATTTAAAAGAACAAATTGAGAGTATGTAAAGATAAGTGTCTGATTCCCCAAGTCTTTACATATGTGTGTGTACACACACATGTATATGTACCATTACTAAAAGTACTATTTGACCAAGTTACCAGTTACCAAACTCCAGCACCTTTACATGAAATACGTTAGGAGTAAGAGTTAGAAAATGTATGCACTATCACTCCACTGTAATCTGTGACACCGCGGAGGTGCGCTGAACTGAAGAGCCAGAAGGACTTGGGTTCTCATCTTCATCCTGCTATTAGTCACAGACCTTTCTCTGGCTCTCGTTCCTGTAGTTCCCTGCCAGCTGTGAAATGTTTAAATTCTTTAATTCTCCATTGTAACATATATGCTAAAGATACACTTTATTTTTCTCTACCCACTAGTCGAATCAAGTAAATATAGATCATGCTTCTTTAATCAAACTCCAAAAAGTAGACCCTCTTTGTTTTATTTTACCTGAGAAATGGAAACGTGAGTAACCAGACCATAAGGTGTGATCTCTGAACACCGAGCGTTCAGGTAGAGGAGGTTACATGGGGTCTAGGTAGCATTTAACACATAACTAGGGCAGTTCTCCATGTTTACCCATTACAATTTATTAATGAGTTTTAAAACACGGTCTTTCCAAACACTCTACTTTGAAATACATATAAGAGGGTTTGAGTCCATCGTTAGCACCTTGGCCTGACAGGGTTTTTACATTACCAAGTCCAAGAGCAGGAGCCTTGGAGACACAAAGAGCAAGTAGGAAGGCTTCAGTGAGGAGTGACAGGAGCTGCCTTGCAGGTCAGGGCCCTGAAGGGCCATCGGAGAGCAGTAGGAAGGTTCTGGGCACTGAAACGATGGTGCCAGGACCCCCATGCTCCCAGCTGTGGCATCCTTCAGAGAAAAGTGAGCACTAAGGACCATCGCAGCAGGTAGAAAGACCACACAGACCACAGGTGAGCTAACTGGGCAAGTGGAGAGCAGAATATGCAGGCAGTGCTCTCGGTGGGAATAAGGCAGCGTGGAATCAACCGAAAAAGAAACAGAGGTTGGTACAAAGCGTGAGTACGACTGTTGAGATTTATTGACACACTCATCCATTAGTGCACAGCCTAGGCTCTTATCTTCAGCATTGCCCCGAAACTGTTTTAAGGTGTGTGCTCTCTCTGCTTAATTTCAGACCACGCCTACGACATGAATCTGTCAATTCAGAGGAGGGAAAGCCACCCAGTTAATTCAGGGACAAAAATAATTTACAGCATGGATATGTGATTCGTATAGAGTCTTACTTTCGGTTGGCTAGTTTGAGGTTGTTAGAGATAGTGACACTCCATTCCAAAAAATATTTGTGATTAGAAACTGTTTTGATGCTACTGGTATTTCACTCTGAAATCAGCTTCCATCCCTCCTTTTCTCACTACTCAGTGCCTTTCCAAAAGAACTCCACGGAACAGATGGATGGTACGTTGTTCCTCTGTAATCCTCCGGTGCTTCTAACAGAGTCAGGGTAACTCTGAAGAGAAGAAATGCAAACCAGCTTGAGGCAGCGCTGCCCAATTTGATCAAAACGAAACGCGACCGTCGTGGGCTCGAGTTTGGTGGTCCAAAACAGTGGAATGTTTCAAAGACATCTGACGTGCATGGCCAGAGTTGTTTTATTGGGTTTGGGGTTTGCTCTCCCTTTATGTTAAACAGGAGTTTGGAAAAATGGCACAAAAGACTCCCTGTCTGTTTTCATGGATGCCTACATACTAAGTAGCCAGTGTTATTGATAAAAAAAAAAAAAAAAAGCATCAAATATACATGAGCGATGTCTCGCTCATCCACCTCGGGAACTTAGAGGACGCCGAAGACAGATCACATCTGACCTTCATTTAGCACCCTACCTCACAGCAGCCGTTCCCCCCGAGTGGCCGGGCTCCAGGCCTTGGAACTGCACAGAAAACCATCTTCACCCGGGCCCCCTCAGGAACCCATGTCACTCCTGTGTCCAGTCCTCTGTGCCTCAAGGTAACTCTCTGTGAGGCCAGACCAAGGTTCAAACAGAATGCCACCCAGACCTGAAGAGAGATCCAGGAACTAAGCACTGTCTTTGAACCCTGGAGAAATCTCCCACAGTAAGCCAGGTCTGGAGGAGGGGCAGTGAAGTTCAGAATCCAGAGCTGCAAATTACACCTTCGTGATTCACCAAAACATGTTCTAATATGCCATCCTAAAAGTGTTTTATTCTGTTTGTTTAGCCCAGATAGCAAAATATAGTCCCGTCAGTCACGACAGACTTCAAACTGCCTGCGCCCGTTAGAAACGTTCCATTAATAACATGTGTTTACCATTGAGAGCACTAGCCTGCGTGCGCTAAGATTTTGTTTGTCAGTCATTCATCGGAACCCCACTGTTAATAGCATACAATGGTTTGTGGTTATGCCACAATTTAACCCAGGTTTAAAAATACAAACGAGAGCCCTGGTGGTCCAGCAGAAACAGGGGGTGAGGGAAGGTACTGACTCAACCTGCTTTGCGGGCTGGTGGCTTGGAAGGCTTTACAAACTAATCAAATTTATTGACTATGATCTGAAAGGGGGGGAAAATCACATGCTGGGGTGTGCATCCTGGTCTGACTGCAGTTTGGTGAGGCTCTGCATGACTGAAGGGGAAAGAAGGCAACTATTTGGCATTCCTCTCCCCAAAGACAAATTAGAAACAGATATCACAGAATATGAGATGTTTTTCAACAGTTTAATAACAGAAAGAGATTTCCCTCTATAGTTTTAATTCTACTCTATGGTGAGGGTAAGTAAACAGAATGAGTGTTGCTCAAGGCTAAAGAGACAATGAAAATTCTATTAATTCAGTAATTGGAGCAGCAAATGTTCTAAATGTGGCACCTTACAAAGGACTGATTTTGAAAATAAAACCTGACTCTTTTGACCTCCATGGGGCTGGCTGAAAGTTAGTTGGTGTTAAAGACTACAAGCTATATGCACTTATAGCAAACATAAAATCTTTAAAAATTTGCCTTTTGCATCTGTGTGTCAAAGGTTTACTTAAATTTCAACAAAACACAGCCATCTACAGTACTGGATAGAAAATTCTTTTATGTTAAATAATCCACCTCAGTTATGCAGGAGCGTACTGAACCATACATGGTTGCTATATGATGTGTTTATGAAATCTCATCGTCATGAAAACAACACCATGATCCTAAACATTTGTGAAATCTCATATCATATGTGCTTCAGACCAATTTTCCAGTTGCTTACTGTGTAGGCTTTTAAAAATATGTGTATTTCAAAATGAAACAAGATCACATTTAGAGAAAATTTAACCCATAAAGAAATTACAGGAGGCCGCCTCACGTCTCTACACATTCCTAGAAGAGAGAGTTGGTACTTTAAAACTTTTTAATGGTTCCAATTTGTTTTCCTTTCCTTTTACTACATTTTTTAAGGAAAAAGAATCATATTTACAGAGAAAAGTTTACTACTAAAAAAAAAGATCCATGTTCCCAGTTCCAAGCAATTTGAAGATGAAAAAGAGACAACATTCATTAAACTCACACATAACGTTTCCGAAGGTTAAGGCCAGCTATCAGTTAGTCCACCAAGTGTCAACTGGCCTCATGTTCTGTGTACCTCAATCTGCTGGGGACAGAGACTGCCCCGGCAGTGAGTAAAATGCATGGACCTTTGAGGAGCTAATGAGTTAGCAGAGTGCACGCACACCTAGCACTCCGTTGACAAATTCTGCAATGCCTGAAAGAGTGTGATCGTAAGTATCATGCTTCAATCTCTTATTTCTCCTCACCTACATTTCCCAGAGGTATTATTTCCTACGACGCTTTTGCTTGTTTGCTCACTTCGACTAGGGCTTTGTGTTCAGCAAAGTTTCCTGTGATTAACTGGGGCAAAAACATAAGCAGGGCACAGAGAGAGCATAGGGCGACCGGCCCTTTCTCAGGGGAACAGGGCAGCAGCACACCCGGGCAATGCACCAATGCACCGAGGTCGCTCAAGGGAAAAAGCAGCTGAGCGATCCTTGACATTCAGACTGAAGGAACAACTTCTAGCAATTGTGCCCTCTGCTTCAACCCTGACCAGACCATAATACAGTCAGCATTTTGAGGTTGTAAAATGTTTAATAATATGACAAGAATTTATTTTGTTTTATGAGGAAAACACTCATTTCACCAAATCACTTTAGAGCCAAGATTTTTTTTTTAAATATGCCTTATTTATGAGATTTCCCATAGTAAATTCCATTTTCCAGGAAACATATCCATTCATTCGTGCCCTTGCATAGAGAGCTGTAATCTGCTTTGTTTGCTTGTTGTTTTAATGTGAGTCTTAGGATGGCTAGAAGCCAATCCTAGGCATTAAATTAACACTCTCTCATGACTTGATTTTCACTAAAAATGTCACTGATTATAGAACCTAAAAACCGAGGGCCTGAAAAGACTCTAACAGGTAAATTTTGGACTTAAAGTAGTACCTCTCACTGCCACCCTCGCAATGCTATCAAAAACTGGAGTTAATGTCCTGATTTATTATCTTCAGGAGACAAATGGTGTCCTGAAGGAGTCATGGTCAGCACCACCGTGACAGTGACCATCGTGCTGTCTAGTGCCCTTGACGGGTCTGACCACTGTCGCTCATGTTCTCACTGTGATGGGAGCACTGTTCCAGCACTCTGCCCTTTATTCCCCTGACTGCTGGGGCAACAGTGGCCCTTCCACCACAATGGCCAGGCAGACCAAGCTGCAGAACGGTGTCCAGTGACTTCTGGGAGTTGGACACACAGTCCAGCAGTGCTGGGAATCCTACCCCTCATAAGTCAATGAAATCACATTGCCTCTCTGTAAAGCTTAGCATAGTGTTCTTGCTTTATAATTTTTTCTAATTACAATTCAGAACTTCTGTTTCTCAAAAACAACATTAAGGGAGGAAAAGGGAAACTCACGGTGTAGGAAATATATGTATATATTTCACATGTACATGTATTTCACAGAGTACTATTGTCTAGAGCATTTAAAGAACTTCAGACCAATAAGAAGAATGCAGACAACTCAGCAGAGACATGGGTTCAAAGACTCGAACAGGTGCTGACTGCTTACAAGAGGATATCCAAATGGCCAACAAACAAATGGAAATGCTCTCAAGTACTAGTCTTCAAGAAAGTACCAATTAAACTACAATATAATACCACTAAATTCCCACCAGACTGCGTAAAGCAATAAAGACAAAAACTGCAAGTATTGGCAAAGATATGAATACACTGCTGGTAGTAGGGTGAATTGGGTACAACCACTTGGTAAAACTGTTTAGCAGTATCACAAATTCTTCTCTAGGTATATATATAATTTTTCAACAAATATACATACTAGAATTTACAAAAAAAAAAAAAGACTTATCTGGAATGTTCATAGCAGCACTATTTATAATAGCTCCAAACCAAACTGGACACTATCCAGATGTCCATCAGCAGTAGCGTATATAAATAAACTGTGGCATCTTTACTCAATGGAATTTTATATAGCATTGAGAATGAATGGTCTACAAGTACATGCAACAATAGAATAGATCCTGCAAAAATTGTCCGGCAAAAGAAGTCGAACACAAAAGAGTCCCTACTGTACGGTTCCATTTGTGTAAATCCCATAAAGAGGTAATTCCAGGCTGCGCTGTGCAAAGTCGGGGCAGGGGTTCATCTCATGACTGGAAAGGAACACAGAGGCTTTGCAGGGTGATGGCTATGTCTGCTGTTGACCTGGGTGCTTGTCTCACAGATCTGTTCAGTCTGTGAAAAATTCATCAGAGCGCACACTTCCAGGGCTTCCAGTTAAGATGGTGACGTAGGCAGATATGGCTCAGTTCTCTGCACAACCACATCAAAATTACAACTAAAATACAGAAAAACCATCACTTAGGATGTCAGAAACCGAGTTGAATGGAAGTCTGACAACTATGAAATCAAGCTGAATGGAAGTCTGACAACTACGGAATTGAAGAAACCACATGCATCCGGACTGGTGGGAGGGGTGCGAATGCAGAATGGGCTGCCCACACCCATGTGGATAAAAATTCAGGAGAGATATCTCAGGAGTGAGGAGTTCCAGATGCAAACCAGGGCCCCCAGCCCAGGATTCCAGTGCCAGGAAGATTAGTTCCCACAACTTCTGGCTGCAAAAACCCGCAGGGAGGAGGCCGCTGCAGTCCTAAGCGGTTCCTCTGGGGACACCCACACATGGACTCACCTACTCAGACTCACTCCCTCTGAGCTCCAGCACTGGGGTGGCAGCTTGAAGGCCACCAGTGGCATACAAACGGAAGTGTCTGGCATCCGAGTGAGCAGTAGCCATAGTCCTTTGTCTGAGCCCTCCCCCCACGGAGCCGGTAGGCTGGAGCTGTATCAGAGGCTCCATCAACCTGGGAACACTGAGTGACTGACCTTGGAGATCCACAAAGACTCCACCCCACCCAATTTATGGGCCCACCCACGCTGCTTTTCCATAACAATGGCTGGTCTTAGCTCCTAAATCCTACCAAACAAGCAACAGCTGGCTTTAGTGAGCCCTAGCAGCAGCCAGATTGGAGTCACAGCTTGGCTTCACCTGGGAATCTCCAAGCCCAGCACAAGAAACAGCCATCTCAGATTGCTTTAGAGCTCAGGCAGGGTGGCCCTGGGCAAAATACAGCTGGGGAATGAACTTGGCCTGCACCATCTGGGAAACCCCAGGGCCAGTGCAGCCGGTGGACAGATACAGACCATATCAGAGCACCACCACCCTGCCCCTGCACAGCTGATCCTCCACAGAGGGCAGAGGTTGGTGGTCACTGGTCACAGCTAGTTCTTGCAGCTGACTGGGATGGGTAAATCCCTTCCATTGATCTGCCAGCAGCAACCACTATGCTACAAGAGGGTGTACCCAGCCTACATGAAGTGTGCACCTTGAGTACCCAGCTTGGGTGACATTGGAGGCTGTGCCACTGGACCCTACAGGACACCTACTACATTAGGCCACACAACCAAGACATGGAGTCAAAGCAGCTCTACCTAATACATAGAAACAAACACAAGGAGACTACCCAAATGAGACAAAGAAATATGGCCCAAATGAAAGAACAGATCAAAACTCCAGAAAAAGAGCTATACGTAATAGAGACAAGCAATCTATCAGATGCAGAGTTCAAAACACTGTTTATAAGGATACTCAAGGAACTTAGTGAGGACCTCAGCAGTGTAAAAAGGACCCAGTCAGAAATGAAGGATACACTAATTTAAATAAAGAACAATTTACAGGGAAACAACAGTAGAATGAATGGAACCAAGAATCAAATCAATGATTTGGAACATTAAGAACCAAAAAACAACCATGCGGAACAAAAAGGAAAAATAATCCAAAAAAATGAGGATAGTATAAACAGCCTCTGGAACAACTTTAAGAAGTCCAACATTTGTATCATAGGGGTGCCAGAAGGAGAGGAGAAAAAGCAAGAAATTGTAAATCTATCTGAAAAAATAGTGAAAGAAAACTTTCCTAATTTGGTGAAGAAAATAGACATGCAAGTCCAGGAAGCACAGAGAGTCCCAATTATGATGGATTCAAAGAGGCCCACTCCAAGACATATCACTATTAAAAGCCCAAAGTTTAAAGATAAAAAGAGACTCTTTTTTAAAATATATTTTATTGATTATGCTATTATGGTTGTCTCATTTTCTTCCTTTTATTCCCCTCTGCCCTGCACACCCTCTTCCACCTGCATCCCCCCCTTTAGTTCATGTCCATGGGTTGTACATATAAGTTCTTTGGCTTGTACACTTCCTATACTATTCTTAACCTCCCCCTGTCTATTTTCTACCTATCATTTATGCTTCTTATTCCCTGTACATTTTCCCTCATTCCCCAGCTCCTTCCCCACTGATAAGCCTCCATGTGATCTCCATTTCTGTGATTCTGTTTCTGTTCTAGTTGTGTGCTTAGTTTGTTTTTATTTTTTTGTTGTTTTGTTTTGTTTTTTGGTTTGGTTGTTGATAGTTGTGAGTTTGTTGTCATTTTACTGTTCATATTTTTGATCTTCTTTTTCCTAGATAAGTCCCTTTAATGTTTCATATAGTAAGGGCTTAGTGATGATGAACTCCCTTAACTTGATCTGGGAAGCACTTTATCTGCCCTTCCACTCTAAATGATAGCATTTCTAGATAGAGTAATCTTGGATGGAGGTCCTTGCCCATCATGACTTTGAATACTTCTTTCCCGCCCCTTCTTGCCTGCAAGGTTTCTTTTGATAAATCAGCTGATAATCTTATGGGAACTCCTTTGTAGGTAACTGTCTCTTTTTCTCTTGCTGCTTTTAAGATTTTTTAAAAAAGATCTTAAAAACAAAAGAAAAGAAGTTAGTTACTGGAAGGTTGCCAGACTGGAGGTTGGGCAGAGAATGGGTGAAGAAGGGAGGGGATTAAGAAGTACAATAGGTAGTTACTGTACTACCTATTACATCCCCAGAATAGCCATGGGGATGTAAAATACAGTATAGGAAATGAACTTCTACATATGACCAGTGGACATGAACAATGGTGGGGGGATTGCCTGAGGGAGTGGGGGATGCTGGGTGGAGAGGGGCGAAGGGGGAAAAAAAAAACAGCACAACTGTAATAGGATAATCAATAAAATATTTTTCAAAAAGTGTACACTTAAGATAAATGCACAATTCAACATGTGTTTTATACCAATAAGAAGGTTTAAATATAGCTTTGTCTATTTAGTTCATATTGCTTAGGGAAACAGTTATGATATAGCTTCTCTATCATCGAATAATCATGAAACATGAATTTGATAGCTGACAAAATCAAACATATTGACTTCCAGTTCATTTCTTGTTTAACCAGCTTTTTTCTTTGCTTCCTGCCTTCCTCCCTCCTTTCCTTTCCTTTCCTTCCTTCCTTCCTTCCTTCCTTCCTTCCTTCCTTCCTTATTTTATTTGTTTACTTAGTGAAAGAGCAACATTAAACAAATTTTGTCTATTCCTGGGAAACAACATTGTACCAACTCTCCTGTCTAGATTAATACAATTAGTTAGGCATTTATACAGTAGCCATGTTTCACACCAGGGGTGAAGTGAAAGCTAATCCCACAATAAGGGATAAGGCGAAGAAGAAGCAGAGCTGGAGTAGAAATTTTTTCGGCCTGTCTCTACAATTGATGAGGAAACAAGGAGGACACCTTTGTCCCACAAAGAGACCTTGACATCCTAACACAGGGAATCTACCAATTAATGCTTTTTTTCTTAATGGACCTAATTAAGCCACACAAAGATGAGTAATAATTCCTTTCACCAAAAGCCAAGGCATAAATATCATAAAATTAACATACTTCTTTTCAAGGTTAATAACAAGTAGCAACAAAACAAATTGTGCAGAGCACCTACTACACTATCGTTATAACCTGACAACCAGGTTCTGGGGTGAGAGGTGTAGGTGGGGGTGTAGTATCCCAAATAGCTGAGTCCAGTGATCTCAATCACATTTCAGGGGAAAGCATCCATAGGTCCTTAGTTTCTGGAAGCACCAGGCATAATGACATGGGGACATGAGTCAGTGTGGCCTGATTAGAGACGAAGAGGGAGGGGAGACAGTGACAGTTGCTCTAAAAGGGGACATTGTCATCCATCCATGGACCCTTCCTCATTAATCTCACATGCCCACACAGTTAAGGATTTGCTTGGGAGAAGCTGAAAGTTCATGGCTAGGAACCACAGTGTGAAGGTTGCACTTCTAAGTAGGCCTCCTCCCCATCTTACTCTGTCTGTGCTCATTACTCATTCATTTAATCTAAGCTCTGAGGCAGGCTGTTGTACTTTGGAGAACTGTGAGAGAAAGTCGATATCAGTGGGTTATTTTTTCTTCTCAGACAAACCTTTATGGATTCTCCATCTGCCTTGTGACTTGACCTTCTTGACTCCAAGAAGTTTCCGCATTCATTGGCACCCTGAGTTGGTTTGGTTTAGTACAAATGCATAGCTCAATGGAACAAAAATACAATAAATATTAAACGTAAAACAACAACAATGAAACAAATGCATAGCTCACAGCCCCACTGTGCTTCCACTGGAATGAATCTTTCTCAGCACATAAACAAGAATCTGAATAAGTGTATGTGTGACTTTACCTGCCATTTTGAAAGTATTGTCCCTTCTTTTAGAATGTATTTATCTTCACAATGTGGACATATACTCCTAAATTTGTCTCTTTGACTTGGTTGTTTGATAGTAATATCCACAAGGCATTTCTCCGTGTCTAGTAAATCCTCAGCACCCTAGAGCAGAATGCAATTCTCCTGTAGTCACCTACCCCCAGGTGTCTGGTTGCAAACTCCTATTCACAGTTGCACTTGGAGAAATGTTTATAGAGCTCTTTCGTCTAGATTTCATCATCGCTCATTCATTTTCCTTACTTGGAGTCAAATCAGGTCTTCCTTTTTCCCTGGAACTACCTTTCCTATATCCAGGCCTCCTGTGTCTCAGACACTGAGAAATGCTTTAGTAATTTCATTTTCTAAGATACCAATGAAAACATATTGAATTGCAATCTTGGGACCTCAGTGAGACACACCAGAACATTCAAGAGTGTCATCGTCATGGACATATTTGGATGTTGAAAATTCAGAAGAGTTTTAGGATGTATCTCCTCAGTAACAGCAAGAACCTGTTCTCACAGAGAGGGAGGGAGAGAGACAGGCAGACAGACAGACAGACAGTGAGACAGACATGGGAAGCTGTTTTCTAGAGAACAGCTTACGTTAGCACAGCCTGGAAAGCCCTGCTCAGCTGCTTCCCTCTCTCCAGCCCCGACAGCTCCCTTTGAGTCTGCCCCCTTCTCTCGGCATCTTGCTGCAAGTCAAGCCACGCAAAGATGCTTTCAGGAACATCTGCACTCTCTCATGCGGGAAGACAAGCGGAGCAGATATCCTGCAGAAGGAAATGCCCATCAACATGAAAACATAGGACAGACCTTTGTTGGAGTATCCGCAGACACTCCTCGGGACTAAGGAAGTCCACAAATATGCCCCACTCCGTGGAGCTATCGAAACTCAGTGAAGCTTCTGCATTGCTTTCCACATCTCCAAACGACAACCTCTGGTGCGTTGGGGCAGGGCCTAAACTTCATGGTGCAAGTAATAAATAAACATTTGCAACAACCTTTCCCTCAAAAAAACCTTCAAATTCTTCATGATTTTTGGACTGTAGTATAGTTGACTAAGAAACACTATGCTTTGTATGAATTCATAAAAATCAATGAATTTTATGCACTGGCTGGTGTGGCTCAGTGGATTGAGTGATGGCCTGCAAACTAAAGGGTCTGGGCCTGGGTTGTGGGCCAGGTCCCCAGTAGGGGGCACATGAGAGGCAACCACACATTGATGTTTCTCTCCCTCTTCTTTCTCCCTCCCTTGCTCACTCTAAAAATAAATAATTAAAATATTTTTTTAATCAGTGAATTTTAGAAGTTTCCCTAATGATTGTTTAGCCTAAGGACACAGCACTTGTGATAAAGCAGGCAAACTGAAAAACAAAAAGATATTAATGGTCATCAGCCTAGGACCCTAGCTAGTACATTTGAACTTCTATAAAATACTGACTGTAGGAAATATATTGGAGCTATTCAATAAGAAATCAAAGTGTAATCTCTTGATCCTAAGTTTACTAATTGTACTAAATTAGTAAAATACTTTAGTATTTTTCAGTAAACAGCATGCATTGTATTGGAACATCTTCCAGTCAATGTAAAAATAATTAAAATGAAAAGCTCAATGTATTTTCTGAAATTTTTTAACATTTATGATAAAAGTATAATAAATGAAATACATGCTGATTGTAAATTTTTTATAAAGTATTAAAAACTATAAAGAAGCAACTAAAATATTATAGATCTCCAACGGAGCTAGACATAGTTAATATTCTAATGTCTTCACATTGTCTTTCTCTGCATTTTCTTGAATAATTAAGATCTCTTTATAGTCTCCCTTTTGTTCAGTTCATATTTTATCATTGGCATCGCCCCACAGTGGTGGCCAGTCTCCAAGGTGCCCTTCGACGACCCTACCTCCCGGTGCTCACACACTGTGTAGCCCACTCTCACACTGGACTGGGACTGGTCTGTGCAGTCCATAGCATGTGACGGAAGTGACATCATGTCATGTCTGAGATTAGGTTTTATATGATCGTGACTTTCATCTCTCTCTCTCTCTCTCTCTCTCTCTCTCTCTCTCTCTCTCAGGAAGGGTGCAAGCTACCTGTCGTCAGCAGCCTTACAACAGGACCCACCCACCTGGGGAGGAGCTGATGCCTCCAGCCTCCAGCCTCCAGCCTCCAGCCTCCACCGGAAAGCCTGCCAACAGCCATGTGCATGAGCTTGGAAACGGCTTCTCCAGCCCCAGTCAGGCCTTGAGAAGATTACAGACGATCCGACAGCCTGGCTGAAATCTCATGAGGTACCTGAGCCCAAACCCCTAGAAATTAACATGCACTTGCTTACTGGTCGTGTCTAATGATTCTTCCATTCAGCACAAACACATTCTCTTTTCCTCCACACTGCTGTTCTCCTCCTGTTGTTTCTTGTGTCTTCTCGGAATAGCTCCACCGTCCACACACTCTAGCAACCCAGAAACCTGAGGCCATCCTAGGCTGCACTCTGTCTCACCCTCATTTCCACGCTCACGGACCCACCTGCACCCCACCCTCCCCTTTCCAGCCCCACCGCCACTGCCAAGGGGAAACCTGTCCTTGGAAGAACTAAAGATACTTTGATTTTCTCCAGCTACAATCACTTGCTATTATCTTCCTCCCGTATGGCTGCATTACTGAACACTGTAATACCAATATTTTATGTACAAAAGACCATAGCTATTTTCATTTTTAAAAAGCCACCTAGACAAATGGTTCCTCTGAGTGTGACGAGGCATAGCCTCATCAATAACGATGTCAGTGAACCATCCAGGAGGACCTGGGAATTGGGAATGAAAATCTGCCTCAAGTGAGAATGATTCCTTCTCCCCCCTCTATTGGAGCATTCTTTCTAGTGGGGGTGTTGTTTTGCTTTCCTTCAGGAACCTCCAGCCCCGCCCCCCAGGGAGGTTGACAATGGATTTGGCCCATGCCACAGGACTGGAGGCCAGTTATGGGAGCACCAGGAAAAAAAATACAACAACACCAACAAAAAACTAAACCATGTTGAAGATGATTGTTCCCTTGTCTTTCAACAGTTGCCTACATTGGAAGATTTTTATGCTTAGATGAAGAAAAATGGTAGTTGTCCCAAATAATAAAGTTTATTCTCTGTTCATTATTATAAAATTTTCCTTGGGAGCAAAAAAAATGGGTGTTGTCTTAAATTTGGTTTTGGATTATTTTATAGAATTCCCATATCAATTCAGGGCCATCTATTTTGTTGGATGAAGTCGCCGAAAAGAACTAAATGTCGATCAAACATAAGTTGGAATATACCTTACAATATTTACCGGAATGTAGCACTTTCAATGTATCTCCTCCAGCTGACTAGTGCATAACAAAACAAGACGTATTGTAAAACGATGCCTTCTCCAGGGCGAAAAACAGAGAGGGTGTTTTAAGTTCTATGGGCACAAGAAGTTCTTGTTTTAGGTTCTGTGGGTACAAGAAGTTCTCGTTTTAAGTTCTATGGGCCCTGCATCTGAAGGGAGGCATCTTCTAAGCCGAGGCTGGTTCTACTTAGTTGAACATAGCTTTATAGGAAGAGACATGCAAAGAACGTATTAAAGTAAGACATGCATTTTGTTTGGTTCTTTTTATCTAAGCGGCTGGGTTTTCACTCTCGGTTAAAATTAACACAGAACACTCTTCAGGACAGTCCCTGCATTCCTCACATACTTCCACGAGGGGCCCTCGGCTGGAGGCCCCGATCTTGATGCCAGAGTATTTTATTAGTAATATTATTCATGCTCATGGCTAATGATTGACTGGGTACAGGGCTGACTTATCTACATGCATTTTCTCATTCAGTCCTCACACAAGGCTGAGAAGGACGCATTATTATGTCCATCCTCGAGGAAAAGACGCGGAAGCTGCCGTTGCAGCAAGCGGACCAAGGTCT
This sequence comes from Tonatia bakeri, assembly GCA_004024845.1. Classification (NCBI taxonomy): domain Eukaryota; kingdom Metazoa; phylum Chordata; class Mammalia; order Chiroptera; family Phyllostomidae; genus Tonatia; species Tonatia bakeri. The sequence goes on along the minus strand of PVIA01000028.1, from coordinate 773,117 downwards.
CTGGGGCAGGGATGCGCTGCTTTCACCCAAAACAAGTTCTCCTCATTGGGATGCAGTTTCTTCTCTTTTGGTGGGTGCCATCTCAGACCCCCGTAGGACCTCCATTCTTCTAAGACATCTGTTGAGACTTTGAAAAAGTCACTGTACATTAGGGCCTGATTTGTAAAGAAACACCCCCACAGGGTATTCACTCGGATTTAACAAATTCCTATCGCTTCCTGCTCACAGCAGGAACCTGTATGTCTTCTGTGCTGCTGTGACTTACACACTCAGTTTCTGTTCTTAGCGCCCTCTCCAGGACACACGCTAGTGTTCCTGCCAGGACACTACACTCTCGCGGGCTGTCCCTCCAGGGGCATCAGCTTTTTCAAGAACGGACTTAGGAATGAATCTGCATGATTTAAATGTTTCCCACAGACAGGTGCGCGCCCACACACAGAAACCTCAGGAATCGCCCCCTGCTCCTTGAAAGTGTATCACCAGCTCGATCTGCTGCTTCCAGACCTATTTAGTGATATTTGTCTAGTCGTAGGTGTCCAAACTGTGTCTTGCAAAATAAGCTACGTTTGGAAATGATTTTTCATTCCTGTAGGTAATTAGGATCACATCCTCTACTCAGCCACCCACCTCGTTCACCCTCTTCCCTTTCTTCCTCCTGCCCACTGCCCCACCCTCACACCCTCTGTATTTTCTTACCTCCGTTGGGGGCAGTTTACAGTGTTCCAAAGAAGAAAGACAGCAGTTATTCCAACCAATGAAAATTAGTTCTTTGTTAACCATCAGGCGATTTTCCTTGGGAGGAAATGGATGCTCTTACATTTGGCTTCAGATTATATCTGGCAGGATTCCCTTGTCACTGCCAGGCTCTCTCCCTGCCTCAGGTTCCCTAAAAGGACTAAGTGCATCCCAAACACTGGTTAGAAGTGACAGGAATGAGGACTGCTACTTAATTAACCCTTTGTGGCTTACCAAACACTTTGCAAATGTGGTCATTCGATCGAACAGCAGCCTCCCGTGGAGGGAAACAAACCCGCAGGAGACAGTCATGGTGAGCCGCATGGGATGTTAGTGTTCTACACGGGGCTCTCCCTGAGTCTTCACCACAGTCCCTCACGGCATGAGTTGTACCCATTTCACAGGTGCAGAAATTCGGGTTTAAAGAGGGGAAATGTCTTGCCCGCATGACACTGCCGTAGAACCCTAGCTGAGACGACTGACGCCCCAAATGCGGCACCTGCTCCCGCACTGGCTCCGACCCCCATCTACCGCGGTGATTCCCAGCGTCAGCCCGAAGAACACAGTCAAAGCCGGGGGAGCCTTTGTGTCCGCCACACAGCCCGCTCGATGGGAACAATTTCCTTCCAGGAGCATCAGTAGGGAGGCTTACACATTTTTATCCACATCGCTGTTATGTCTCTAAATTCTCTTCTTCAAAGTATCATCCCTAAGCTTTGCAATTACAGACAAGTAAATAAATGCCTTCCTGGCTTTCGTCCAGATGTCCGCGGGAAGGTGAAGGCCTGGTGTGGGGATGAGACCTCCTGTCTGTAGATCCAGGCAGAGATTCAATTCCACGCCCAAAGGTTTCTCAAGACTCTCAGTAACTCAGTGGCACCAAGTTCAGTGCGTCTCTGTTGAGGTTCTGTGTGCGGTAACTACACCGAATTTGTCCTTTGACCGACCTGACTTAGATGATTGAAAGGTACTCAGAGTTTTCTTCTACTTTCTTGAATAGGATTGAAATAATGACACGAACTACTGTACTTTCGGACTATAAGATGCACCTCCCCCCCCCCAAATTTGGGAGGAGTAATGGTTGTTAATGCTGCTGTTGAATTCTGTTTACATTTACATTGGTGAAATTTTATGTTATTTATGTTATTAAATATTTTACCGCATTTTTTGCTTCAAACTTTTTTTCCCTATTTTCCTCCTCTAAAACCTAGGTGCATCTTATGGTCCAAAAAATATGGTACTTTCAGGTCATTCTGCTAAGGACCAGGTATAATATAAATTGGATGTTTTCTTTAATAGAAGGAAGTTCCACTTTGCAGATTTAGACAAAGGAGGATGGGTAAGTGAGGTATCACAGAAGAAATAAATGGTACCTGGGTGGAATGAATTTTGAAACCTCTCAAAAAAATGTTTCTCTCTTAACACTCTCTGAGACAAATTTTATAAACAATACATAAGGGATTCAATTTCTGTGCATAATTTTATACACACACGTGTAATTGGTTGCATATATGTACATTGTTATTAAATGAAATTGCCTTAGTGATAATATGAAAAATAGTTTTGTGTATCTGGAACATAATAAGAGTGAAATAAGATTCATGAGTGTTTCAGATACGGGTCTGAGTCACTTTATACATAAATTCAAATGCAAATCCAAGTTTCTAGTAGATGTCGGAATACATCATCTGTGAAATTCCATAAAAGAGCCAACTTTCAGATATAAGAACCCCACTATTAGAACCCCTATATAAATATTTCCTTTAAGTTAACAACTATGTGGTAGCAACCATTTTTAGGTCCTCGTTTACAACAATCTGCAGTTTTGCATTTACCTGAGCTTTCCACACAAACCACACAACAAGCCCCAGCAGCCTGTTTCCCAACGTCTCTCCGAAGACACAGAGGAGAAGGTGACTTTCATTTACAACTTAATAAATAACTCAGTGATCTGAAGTGTTTTAAGTACAGCAATGTGCTATTTTAAACAACGCAGTGAAAATATATAACTGACTCTGTCTAGTTGTTCTCACTTCTCTTAAGGTTTAGATTTCCTTTGCCCGCCTGTCCAATTTAACTTAAAAATTTTAAAAATAATAAAAAAAACTATGGAAAGTGGGAACCTTGAACACTTCAAAGTTAACAGAGATCAAAGTCCAATAGAGTCCACTGCATAAAGATCAATGCAAAATATGTCACATTGACATTGGCTTGAAGTCTCTAAATTTATGACTTGTGCCAAAGCCTTGACCTTGGATTTGGCAGGTATCTAAGCACTGGGAGTTCTGATGGGGAAGGATGGCTTGCTTAGCTCATCCTCCCGAAGGCAGATTCAAACACAGGCTCATCCATACGACCAGGTAACTCCCTATCTGTTGGTATTTGAAACACTAAAAATGTGGGTCTTCTCTCCTATTGTACCTTTGTCCATTGTATTTAACTCCTGACAACACACATCAGATACCATCCACATGCCCATCGTGTTTCATTACAGAAACCTCATCTTTTCATAGAAATGACACCTCCCTGAGATGTGAGCATGTCAAGAATATTGAAATTAGTTATTACATGTTTCTTTCTCTGCTGCATGGACCCCTTTGGAATGAGACAGTTGCTTTGAATGCTCATAGGACCTCAATCTAGTTTTGGAATCTTCCATACCTCTCCATAATTTCAAGGTTTGGGGATTTGAGCTTAAGTCAAATTTAAAAAATGCAGAATTACTAACATGTGAAAAGGTAGTGTGGCCTGTTAGGCAAAGATGCAATGGGTGTTCTTGAATGTTCTGCTTCATTGACGCCCTCTCGCACCACCCATGTCACTGGTAAAGGCACAGCATTTTTTCCTTGAAATGGTCCGTGCTGTTTCATTTGAAACGTTGTGTGCTGCTGCTGGGTGTTCTGTGGTTCTGTCTCAACAACCCTGCTCAGAACTCCCATTCACCAGGTATCGGCCAGCAGGCCCTTTGGTATCAGAGGAGGAAATAAATCACATTCTCCCGGAACGCCCATCTGTTTTGAATGGTCCTATAGATAGATGGCTGGCTGCCTGTTTCGGGAATATTTAATGTTAGAAAAAAGCTAGTCCAAACAGTTTATTCCACTTAAGACTAAGCAGCAAGAAGTCTTCCAGTAAATGCTTCAAAGCTGCCTAACAGGAGAGGCCAGAAACATCCCTCTGTGACTCAATAAAAACCAGAGAAAAAAATGGCTAATAATTTTTATGACTTTGGTGACCTCTAGTGATCAGAACTGAGAATAAACTTACCACGTTTTGTTCTAGAAGAAAGGAATCTTCCAAAGTCAGAATATATGTTTATTTGGGTAATTTTTCTACCCCGTCTCTGAATAACTGTAACTGATTTTTCTTATTAGTAAACAGCAAAGTAGCAACATGGTGGAATATTTACTGAGCAAAAAGAAGAAAAAATACTATTTGAGAGGATGTTCTTTCGGTCTGTTTCCATGCACTTACACAGACGTTCCCAAGACAAAAAAGTGTCTCTCCTCAAAAGGGTCATACAGGACATTTGTTTTGCAACTTGTATTTTTAACAGTATATTGTGAGTATCTTTTCATGTCCTTCTACCGTATTATTTTAACTGGCCTCTTACACTACAGTTTATTTAAACATTTCTCTATCGTTGGCTCTTTAGGTAGCCTTAATTTTTTTTCTACTATCCTTGAAGCTAAATCTTTAAGCTCTTCCAGCACTATGGCATTAAAATGAAGTCTCAGAAGAAATAAAATTTCTGGCTCAAAAAATGTGCAAAACAGAATGGCTCTCAATACACACGATCAAATTCCCAGACAACTCTGGAAAAGGGAAATGGTCACCTAGCACCTGGACGGTGTCATCCGGAGGGAGCATGTGGTGAGCCAGGAACTGATGGCCGTCCCCGAGGGGCCTCTGGCTGAAGAAGAAACCAAGAATGATAAAAAATGCTGTATATGGGGCTGCATCATAGCCCTTGTCCATTAACTCAAGGTTGTGCCACTTGAAAAAAATAAATTTGTAGAGAGCTGCCGAGGTCCGAGGAACTCTGTTTTGTAAACAGGTGCGTGTCCCCACATCAGTGCGAGGTGCCCCTAGGACAGAGTGCACCCACTCCCCAGCTGTCCGCAGAAGGCTGTGTGTGGAGAGTGTTTGCTAAAGGTGATTTTATGTTTAGGGATTTTGCACTCACAGGGAAAATACAAGTTCTCTGTTTCTTCTCTTTATAAGGTAAATAATGCTCAGGTGAAGTTTGCAATGGAGGGGCGAGCAGGAAGAAGAAACCTTCTGGCCACCTGTTTTCACAGTTATCGAAGGAAGGGGAGCGCATGCTGAATGCTCTCCGACTGCAGACAAGAAGTGTCCCGGCCCAGCTGCGGAGGCCACCCTGTCAAAAGGACGCACTGTGCTCAGCGACCGCTCGGCACGCCCCTCCCTCCCAGGAAGATGTTTTAGAATAACACACTCATATGCGCTTTGTTTCTTAATACCAAATACAGAAAGTAAAAAAAAATCAATAATTTCCTGGGTTGATTAACACTGCCAGGTCTTTGCTCTCTGAGCATCATTTGGTGGCACTGAAGGACGTTTTCCAGGTCCAGCCACTTGCCCTTGCCCTCAGGCCACAGGCTGAAGCTACTGCCGACCTTCTGATAGCTCCAAAGAGCCATTGTGGCTTTTCCCCAAAATGAAGAGTAACAAGAGCAGAAGCACGACCTCCAGAAAGAGAGGAGCTGCGCAGCCTGTCCCCTCCGCCTTCTCCCGGCACGAAGGTACGGAGGCCGCAAAAGGACTGACGCCTGAACTAGAGGATGCGGGTGGAATCTGTGCGCCCCGGTCTCCAGGGGTGGCCTCGACTCGGATGCACAGCTTCGGGCTGCTTCTCCCTGGCATGTGCTTTCTATTGTATTGGTTAGGATTATGTATGGTTGAGAGCAAAAGAAATCAGTGCTGGCTAATGGGAGCCAAAAAAATAAAAATAAATAATAAAGAAGAACGAATAATAAATAAAAAAAGAAAGAAAGTAGCTCGGGGGATCCAGGAAAAGGGTTTTAAAGAACAGTCTCTCTAGGGCCTGATTGAGAAGAACCAGCTCAAACAAACCATGCTCCACGTTTGACTGTCTGCACTCACACTACGCGGTGGCATGCACAGAGGTGGCGAGCACTCCAGCCCCGCTCACCCAAGGTGAAGACTGCCGGCAGAACCGACGTCCTTCTTCTGTACTGAATGAGAGGTGTTTATTTTGTCCCTCACTGTGCTCCCCCGATGAATAACCATGTCAAGTAGGTGTCCCACTGGCGGTCTCATGTTCTTTTAGGAAATAACTTTTAGGTTATTTCTAGATTCTAATTTTTTACTAGCTATGGCATTTTTGCAGGATCATTATAATACATAAAATTTAAGCACATAAATCCCTAAGTCTCTATTGAAGTATTACATTCCAGAAAGCTTTCTTTCTTTCTTAGGACATTGTATGTTCTTGCACATTCTTTTAAACTCTGCCTAGCATCAGTCACAATTTTCATATTGAAGGTGGTGCATGAGAAGCGCCACCATACGACTCATTCATGCAGTCATACCAGCTAATAGAATGTGAGTCTAGTAACACGGAAATTAACGGCGTATTTGAAAATGCCTTCTTCCATCATCTTTGATTCCGAGAGCTTCTGTCCCATAAAGACAGACATCAGACTTCCCCAGTAGTTTCTTCTCCTCCCCTGCTATGTTCAGAATCAGCGTGGAATGCCCAAATAAAAAGGATGCCGGCCTTCTGTGCTGTCACATCCTATGAAGAGGAAAAAAACAACCCTGGTGATTTGGCTGAACCTCGTAAATGAGAAACAGATTTGTGCATTATGAGTTAGTTCCAAGCCACAGAAGGCCGGCACTATCCTTTGGCATATTTTTAAGGCTAAAGGGTAATTGAATCCCTTCTCCACTAAACAGATAGTTTAAAAAGAAAAGAAAAAGAAAAGAAAAAAAAAGAAAAACCCAGCAGGGTTTGTCTGGCAGAGACAGTGCAGGCTCACATCTCTCTTAGGGGAGTGTCGTGGCAGGACCCGGGGGCACACTGGCTATGCTCAACATCCCTGCACGATTAGCCACGCACAAAGGGACCTTGGGCCATTTGATGCCGGCCGGTCTGCAGGGTCTCCAGGGAGCGTGGGCACCGCACTCTTCCCTCCTGTCATGCAGACTCATAAAGCTGCCTCTCATGGTCCCTGGCCAGTTCAGCTCAGCCTCGGTCTCTGCTCCATGCTGTTAATGATCCCCTAATGAGACACAGCAAGGCCTATCCTCATTAAGACTCTTTGGTTACAAGTATCCCAAACCCACTTCAAAAAAGCTTCACAGAATGAAAGAACTGACTGGGAAGGCACTGGGGTACCTCGTAGACTCTGGGTGACAGAAAGGGTGGGAACCCAGGCGGTACCACAGAGCTCAGGGAAGTTTCGTCGATATTCCCTCAAGAATCCGTCATTAGTAGAGCTTAACTGCTAACTCCCCGTCATCTGTATTTCTCAATAAAGCATTCTGCAGAGGGGAATCAGATGGGCTCCAGTTGAATCAGGTATTCGTGAATGAGCTAATCAGTCACAATCAAAATTAATTAATTAATACATGTTTATTGTCCATGGGCCCACCTCTGAAAGGGAGGGAGATACTCCAAGAAAAGGGGTGACTTCTGAGCAAAAGCCCCCTTTTATAGTCCTCCAGATAGAGGCTACAGGAACCCGGAACTTAGCTGAGGCGGCATGGCCTGGTCACCCCCGTGTGTCCAGTTCCTAAGGCTAGGAGAGGGATACTCGGGGCCTGTCGGTCAATCCTGAAGACACTACAGACTCTCCCGGTCTCCTATCCATCACCACCTCCGTTCTCTCCGGTACAGGCTCACCAGGGCCACGTCTCCATCTCCAGTCCAGATGCCTCTTCTGAGGGCCAGCTTCAATCCCCCGTCTTCCTACTTGACCTCTCCACTAGAATCTTCCAGAGAAACCTCAAATTCAATATGTCCTCGTAAAACCCAGGATCTGCAACAGCCTTAGAAGTCAGAGGACTTCAATACAGCATAGGCATTGACTGGGATGGAGCAAAAAAGAAATAACTGGGACTATGAAAAATGTTCTGTATATTGATCTGAGCGGTGGTTACACAGACACAAATGTGTGTATATGTGTGTATGTGTATAACTGACCCATCAAGTTGCACACTTCAAATCTGTGTATATTACATCTCAACAAAAATAAATGTAAGAGACTACTATAGATTTTTCCTTTATCTTTTGTGGATATCTAGTTAAACTGGATTTGCAAACCCAATGCAGAAAAGAGCTAAGCAGAGAGTTTCAATGAGTGTGGCCAATTATATTGTTGTTCTGAATTACTCACTGCCCTTCCCATAAGTGTTTTATATATTCTCACCATGGTCGTATGACTTGCAGGACTTCCCTTAGGAGCAGGCGACTTCCTTGCCCCATTGATGTCAGCTCGGCCTGGGATTTGGTTTGGCCAATAGAATGTGAGCAAAAACAACACACACCATGTGTGAGCAGAAGCTTTGAAAGTCTTTACCCCATGTGACATTTTTCTTTTCCCTCTGGAGCAAGCACAGCATGTTCCAGGAGGGGGCTGCCCCTCCGTCTGGATCCCAGAACCTGTAGCCACCACAGAAATGTCATTTGAGCTGGAAATGAACTCCTGTTGCTGTAAGACACTGAGGTTTTGAGGTTTTATCAGTGTATAATGTAGTCAAAGTTGACTGCCAGGAATATCGGGAGAGCACGTAGTAGCCTATTCAGGAAAGCCTGACTGTCCCCAGGTGCAGCCAGTGTTCAGCTGCAGTGATGGTCGTTCGGTGGGAACGCAAGCTCACTCTTCATGGGTCTTCGTGTCGTCTAAGAGGGACCAGATTTTTCAGTAACTCCCCTTCCTGATTTTTAGTTAATACCCACTTCCTGTTAGATGTTGACAACTAAGGCAATATGTTTTTAAAAGAACACTTAGGACAAAATTATGGTGATCCAGAACACGTGTATCAATCAAAATATAAAGAAGACGGAAAAAATGCCTGAAAAGCGGACTGTCATCTGATGTATAGTTTTTTTCTGCGGTATTTTCTGGTCTCAACGTTTTCCTTGCATTATGCAGATGCGCCACTAGAGGTCAGTGTAGAGTCCTTTGTCCGCACTCAAATGCTGTGTCCAACTTCCCATTTCTACACTGAGAACCCTACAGGTTTTGAGTAAATTAAACCTGAAACATCGCTGGAGGCAGAAATGACGAATTGAGGCTGTCCTACTTCAGGCATCTCATGGGAAGGCAGGGTTCTTTGGAAGTCTTTTCCAAACAACGCTGGAAGATAATGCTGGAAAACAGAAGGCAAAGGAAAGAGAGCAAGACCAACTATGAGATGGGTTGACTCCATATGAAAAGGCAGAGGGATGAGTCTATGGGAGCTGAGCTGGGCTGCTGAGGACAGGACAGTGTGGACACCCCTCATTCATAGGGTCGCCAGGAGTCAGACCCGACTCAACAGCATGTGACAACACCAACGATCATGTCAGCAGGTCTGCCTGATGGGACCCAGGCCTGTGCCTGCTCCTCACGTTAAGCCCTGACAAGTCCTTCTGGGTGACAAAGAACAAAGCACCCATTTCCTTTCCTGTGGCTTTACGTTCATACAAATGACTACCTATGTCATCTGGTTGCCAGCATGGATGACAATTTATTAAATGCCCCTCAGGCTCTGTAAGGTATTGTGTCTGAAGCTGAAAATAGAACAAGGGAGACGGGACCCACACATACAGGGAAAAGGGGCACACAAGGGCCATAAATACACTGGTGCATCTAAGACTAATGAAGTGACTCTCTAGGAAAGCAGGAGGTCACAGGAAAGTGCTCTCAGAGGCCGGTGACTCCAGGCTGAAGGAGCGATGAAGGCTGAATTCTAGGCTGATTTACCCTTTCTCCTTCTTGACCTAGCAAGAGACCTCCATGATGGGGTAACCTGACTCTAAGATATGACTTAGGATGTATATATAAAGATGGACCTCTGCTCCCATCAGCAAGACTGCCCAAGAGAAATTGCTCCCCCTTACATTAAAATATTCATTTGTTATTTATTGACTTGACAAATATTTACTGTCAACTGTACCCCCAAACACTTATCGGTAAATAAGATAGCCACAGGCGAGGGCATACCCACTTAGAGTCCGGTGGAGATACAAAGATGATAAGGGAAGAATAGGGTGTAATACGAGTGCAGAGCAGGGGCCCCTAGGAAAGACTTGGGAAGTCAGGAAAGACTTCCTGGGGGAAGTGTTATTAAATTGAGACCCTAAGCAGAATAGAAGTAGGCTGCGTAAAAAAAGAATAAGAGCCCTGGCTGGTGTGGCTCAGTGGACTAAGGGCCGGCCTGAGAACCACAGGGTCACCAGTTCAATTCCCTGTAAGGCACATGCCTGGGTTGTGGGCCAGGTCCCCAGTAGGGGGCGTGCGAGAGGCAACCACACATTGATGTTTCTCTCCCTTTCTCCCTCCCTTCCCTTCTGTCTAAAAATAAAATAAATAAAATCTTTTTAAAAAGAAAAGAATAAGAGTATTTCAGGCAGAAGTAACAGAGCCAGAAGAAAAAAAATTTTTAAAGAATCAAATAGGGTTTGATTTTTGCATATGCAGTTTGGGATCTTGCTTCTTTCCATTTACCTATTTTATCCCGAGTCTCCACATCACAAACTATTCCTGAAAGCATGACTTTAATAGCTGCCTAATAGTCCATTGGAAGGATAATGACCGATTTCTTTACTTATTTTCAAAGGGAAATAGCATTTTGTAAGTCTCGTGCTAATTGCTCTCCTCTCATTAACATAAAATCACGGGAAATCATTCTTCATTAGTTACATGAACACCTACCGACTCTCCTTCATTTGGCTGTCTGCTGCGGACAATGTGTGCCACCCAACCTGATGACCACCCACAGCAACATGACTGGGTGTAGCCAAGGTATGGGCACATGAAATATTGGTTCCATTTAATTATTTGTAAATGTGGCTTCATTGTTCTACATGAATTATCAGGGCCGTAAGAGGGGCTCAAGGATTCTGAGGCTTTAAGGCCCTTGCACCGCCCCTCAGAGCCCCCTCTGCATCGCTCAGTCTTAATCTCCCCCAAGTCTGCTTCTTGGCTCCCTACTCCTCCTCAGTCTCAGCCCCCTCTCCCCCGCTTAGGATGTTAGTTGATATATATCTCCATCTTTCCCCCCATACATGATTTTTTTTGCTCTGTGACTCAATTTCCTGAAGCAGCAAACATCATTTCATAACATTTTTTAAAGATTTTATCTATGTACTTTTAGAGAGAGGGGAAGGGAGGGAGGGAGAGACAGAAACATCAATGTGAGGTTGCCTCTCAAGCGCCCCCTACTGGGGACCTGGCCCACAGCCCAGGCATGTGCCCTGACTGGGAATCAAATCAGTGACCCTTTGGTTCACAGGCCAGCACTCAATCTACCGAGGCATGCCAGCCAGGGCTCATAACTTTTTGAAAATCACATTTTGGGGTAAAATTGTAAACATGATATATTTGACAACTTTCACAACCACTCTTACAGGAAGTAAGATAATTCAGCTGGAGTATCCAATCCCTTCTTTTGAGCTGTCTCAGATCTGATTCACGTTGCTTTTCTTCTGTTTGCCTTTAAACTTGATCTTCCTCAGATTGTCCCTCGCTGCCCCGCCCCCCACTTCATTCTAACCCGCTTTACAACAAGGGTTTCAGTTTGTCTGTCTGAGTCTAGTTTTGAGCATTCATATTTATTGCCTTGGCACTAACTTTTGCTTGCTCAGTGGGGCACATTTTAAACAGAAACGCTCACTGGCTGGGCAGCTGTTCAATTCACACTCTATTTTGAGTTAGAGATTTTTGTGTCTCGTGTATTCTTACGCTGCTGTGTGGCTTTGTCATGGGTTTGGGAGTTTTTTCAAACCTCAGAGCACCCATATCTGAAGTCACTGAAGTTCTGAAACGCATTTATCTCACATGTCAGAAGCCAGCTCCATCCTGGCACTCAAGAATCTCCACATTAAAAATGGAAAGTTCCTAACTCCCCGCCAGCCACCACAGCCTGGCTCCTGCCCTGGCCTTGGACTCTCACAGTCCAATACTTGTCTGCCCCCCGGGGCCTCCCGACTGCTATTGTGAGACCCCACTGTAATGCCTGCAGACTTTGTGCAAAGTAAAATGAGCATGTCACAGCCAGTTCCTGGACGTGAAGCTTTCACTTAATACTTTAACAATCCCAGTAGAGCAGATACCCATATATCTTTACGGACAGACATTCGACAACTTTGCATCATTTAAAATGCCCCCCGGAGCCTATCAGGGGTTGCGCCCGGGCAGGTGGGCCTGAGAGATAAGGGCGCGGGCTGGGCAGCACACCGACACTTCCATTCTCTCTGCTGCTCTTCTTGCTCTGAGTTTTCGGAGCCAGCTCATGATCCCAAGATGTACAGAAATATAATAATCGGATTACTATTGTCAGGTAAGTGAAAAAAATTTTTAACCTGATGCCATTATGTTGGATATGAGATTAGAAATTAATATATAAGCTATCACACTTTGGTTCCATCTTGCTTCAATGACTAGAAGAATGAGTATAATCTCCCGTCCCGAGGCTGCTGGGTGGGTTTTACTTGGATTCAGCAGTCAAGGTGGGGGGCCCGGCAGGAGGGAGCCAGTGACTGCGGCGGGGTCGGAGTTCTCCGGTGTGAGAGGCACGCTTTCATTCTAAGCCTCACTAGAATCTGAAAATGTTTATCCAATACTATGAGAACTGTCTCAGCGTGAGTAAGTGTGCTGCTTTATTGGTGTTTTAAGGAGGTTAACTTCGAAACGCAAGAGTCATTAACGAGGATGAAGTTGGATACACCGTCCTCAATGTTTAAAAAGTTTTCCAAGAAATTACCATTTCCTCCATCTCCCCTCAGGAGGGTACAAGCCACACGTGTGAACTCTGAGACCCCGGGGGTCACGTTTCTCTCTCTGCGGGTCCATGACTGAGGCGTGAGGAGGGGGAGGGAAAAAACAGCTCCCTTGGCTTAGGTGTTCTGTGGTTTGGGAATACATCTACATCAATTCAGTAAAAGAAAGAAATAACGTAGGGGTATTCTTAAGTTGTATTATATCGTTATTCTGCTTGGCCTCTTCCTGAGAATGTCATGGTGGTCATCCTCTCGAAATGCAGTGTTCACGCGTGGGCAATGCCAGTGCCCGGCACAGAGGTAAGGAGAGGCCGTCGTTTGAAATGTACGCAGGCCGTGGGACATGGCTCTAACTCGGGCCAGAGCGAGTACCGGGCATCTGCTGGGCACTCTGCAGGAGGCAAGGAAGAGAGCCAGCATCTGCTAATATCCCTTGGGGAATAAAATAGTGTACTGGTTAAAGTGCTGGCATAGGGACGGGGAGAGCTGGGTTAGAACCTGGCTGCTCATCTAAACGGTTGAGGAACAATGAAAGCAAACCCCTTACCTCTCTGCCTCGACATCCTCATCCATGAAATGGAGACAATGTTGGTAGCTGCTGCACAGTAATCACATGAGGATGAAACACAGGCGTTAACTAACATAATGTACTTCTTCCAGTGCCTGCCCCATAATGAAGCCCTGAGTAATATTTAGCAATGATAATAATTATAGACTAGGGCACAAACCTCAGTCTGTAATGATGATTTCTGACAAGAGAAAAATTACAGGAAAACAGAAGATTGCTCCAATGCTTTTTTAAGTAGCAAAGTATGAAAACACTTAGTTTGAAAAAACCAAATGGAGTAATATCTAAATATATTCAAATATTTGTAGGGTTCTACACAGAAGAGAGAAGAGGTCTTTGAGCTGTCTCAGAGGGCAGAGTAGGGTTACTCCATCGAAGTAGATGCAACTCTTTCCTTTGGGTGAGGCACAATATCTGGAAAAGCTTGTTGTGTCTTTGAGAATTCCTGGAAAAGAAAGGCATTATTTATGTCTACAAGTGCTCCAGCTGATATGGACCGATGCCCTAGATGACACTTCAGGAGGAGGCCAGCGAGGCCACAGGACTCAGAGAGTGCCCTTGGCCTTCAAGGCCAGTGCTCTCACCAGCTTTGCACCTTCTGCAGCCCTTCAAAGAAGGCCTTTTGATGTGACTGCTGTACAGAAGCAGGGACAGGTGTGGGAAGAGGGCTTCCCCCCCTTTACTCTTTGGTTGAAGAGGGGAACCTGGCCAACCTGAGGCAGGTTAACATAATGGCTAAGGGAAAAAGAAATGATGGTTCTGCTTTCTCCAATAATCTTCAGGCTAAAGCCAATATTCCTTACATCAGGTGTCATTGCCACATGGAAAGTAAGGGGGTTGGGGGTTTGCAAATAACTTCATTTCCAATCATTCACTTGTTTGTGCACTCAGTAATTCCACATCAGGGGTCCAGCACTGAGGCCAGAGCAGTAAGACGAAGGAGCTCGGGTGTGGGCAGGGGGGAGGGGTTATGGACAGCGGAGGGCACACAGGCGTCAACCAGAACAAGTAAACTATTAAAATAACTGGCAGTGTAAAACAAGACAAAGAACGTCAAACCAGGTAAGGTCGTAGACATGATGCAGGAGCTGCTTTAGAAATGGGTAGCAGGAAATCCTCCTCCAGTAGGTGACATTATGAGAGTTGCACAGTGAGAAAAGCCAACCTTGCAACATCTGGGGAAAAGGTACTAGAGGCGGGAGACTAGTGCTAAGACCTTGGAACCCCTTCAGCTTGGTGTTGAGTGGGGTTTTTGAGAAGATGTGGATGCTCCACTTTGCATTCCTTTGAAGAAGGCATCCTCAGAGAGGGAAAAAAGGGTGGTATCTCAGAATTAACTTCCACTGGTCCTAAATTGCAAAACTGAATTCAACATGCTGGTGCTAAATTTATTTTTACTTTGGTTTCTAGAGGAGTTTTGCAAATATGTATGAACCTATTTGGGAAGATCGTTTTAAGTAATTTCCCCAACTTGTCCTTATAGGTTGTATTTGTTCAATTGTCACCTCTGAAGAAAATGTGACCACCTCTGGAATAAATGACTCACCAACGGGAGCAGGTAATAGATTTCCAGCCATTATTATCAAAGCCACATATTTAATAAATACCTATCTGTGTAATTTTCTGTGATAAATGAACTACACTAAAAGCAAAGCAAAAGTACTAAAAAGAAACATACTATGGCTATCTCTGGGTGTGGGGACTGTGGCTAACTTTTTTGTCATGTTTAATGCTTTCTAAATTTTCCGCAAAAGAGAATCACAACATGTAATCAGGAAAAGTTTAGAACTTTTTTTTACAAGTGAACTGAACAAAAACAATCTCTGCTTTCTAAGAGGAAATCTCTTTCACTAAAAGTGCCAACAACCATGAAGGGAGGAAAAGCAGACTCCCAGCACTCATTTCATCGTGGTTTATTCCTACTCAAACAAACCTGGTTGTGACATATGCTGAAACTGATTTCAGGGGTCTGGGAGAGAAAAGAGCAACGACTGATGGGGAGCATATGATAATGCGTTGTTAATAATTTCCTGTTTTCGACATGGCTTGTTCCCGTTATGATACCCCTAGTCGCCCACAATCACACTCCAACTGCTAAGAGCATCAGAAAGGAGACTTCTAACACATCATGGGGGCCAGGCAGTGGTCAGCCCCATCTCTGCCTCAGAAGAATAAATGGGCTCAAAAACACTGCAAGCCCCGAGTCATGAAGCACCGTAGTTCTTCTTGCAGCCCCTAGCACCTCACCGACGCCCAGGGCGCAGGCGGGTTTAGGCCAGACTCCAACTCCGCAGTTTGTTTGGAAGGCCCAAAGCAAGAAGCCTTGCTTTCTCTCCACCGAGGTATGCATAAGCCTACAGAGGTGTTCTTAAATTTAATCAATTAATTTGGTAGAACAAGAAAAACAAACGATCTTGACTTCGGGAGAAGAGAAGTTTAGATCCCTGGTAGTAAATGAGGAAGAAGTCAAGTTCAAGGTTTTCTGCTGAGCTGTTTCTTCCAGTGCAGCCTGAAAAGGAGACTTCCTTATGGTTCACATTAGACCTTTGTCCCCTTAACTTCCTGTCGCTGAAACTTGTAAATATCTCTCAACAGTTTCCACTCCAATTATAGATTTTCCACTTTATCTTTGTATCACCTATGACCTTAGGTAATGAGAGTCAAGTGACATGAACATTTATCCAGTGACAGACAAAAGGAGTTCTATACTTAAAAAAAAAAAAACATACATAAAGAGAGGGGCTGGCATGCATTTTGTTTTCACATCTTTATGAAGAAAAAAATGAGAATTTGATGGTATTAATCGTTCTTACTAAATACTTCCTATGTGCCAGGCACTGTGCTAAGCCCTTTACATAGATTATTTCATTTTATCCTGACCACTTCAACATGGAGTAGGCATTATTTCCATTGCACAGACAAAAAACAAACAAACAAACAAACAAAAAACCAGAGGCTCAGAACATTTTAGAAAACTGATCCAAAGTCATACAGTCACTGAGCCAGGAAGCTGGGTGCAAACCCAGGAGGTCTGCTGGTGGAGACCTCACCCTTAGCCGGCGTTTTCTAGTTCCTTCCCTGGGAGAGGACAGTGGTTCGTTCCCCACTCTGCTCTCCAGAAACCAGAGATCTTTGTGCAAATCTTTCAGATGTTTTCCCAGATATTTTAACAAAGACATACTTAAAAACTACTTTGTGAAATATTCCGAAACCTGCCTTTTTCTCACTCAGAGAGCATTTTTGTCCACATTAGCAAACATACTTGTAAAACATTTCCATGGCTTTGTAATATTACATTTGAGGCATAAACCATGGTTTACTTAACCTCTGCCTTTTGAATATTTAGGTTGCTTCTACTCTATATTGTTAAAAGTGCTAGGATGAACATCCTTATAGATACATATTTCCGTATTAGAGTTATGTACATTTTAAAGCTTGTGATGAATATTGCCAAATTTGCTTCCCCAAAAGTTATACCAATGTATATACCCAACAATAAATTTGGAGAGTATCTGCCTCCATACCCTCTTGCCAAATTCTGTGCCAGTTCCCTTTTTATCATTGACAATAGGATAAGTGATTGCTAGTGAAAGTCGACCATTTTTCTGCTTTTAGCAACCTTACTAAGATGTAATTGTCATGCAGTGGAATTCACTCACTTCAAGTGGAGGATTCAGGGCTAAGCTAGGGTGAGGCAAGTGAGAAACTTACCTCCAACCCAAAGTTTAAGGAGCAGCTCAAACCTTAGTCAACAAGATAAACATTTTAATGAAATATTTTTTAACACTCAAAATTAACTGCCAAAATATCAATGGTGAATAAGATATCAAAAGTTTAAATATGGTTGGGATCCATGATAATGCGGATTGGGGTGACAAGAAGGCCGTGAGTAGCCTTTGGGGGACCCAGCAGACCACGTCAGTGTTTGCCAGAGCTCCTTCTGCTCCCTGGCCCTGAACCCAGTTCCCCTGGTTCTGAGAGACCGGCCAAGTCTCTGACACATTTCACAGCCTCTCGGGTCCCACCTGCAACAGACAGATGTCTCCAGAGGAAGCCAGGGGTCAATGCCCTCCCCACCTCGCGTGCTGCTGCCCTGGTAGCCTCTGCCCACCCCCTTGCTTTGCGCTTGCTCAGCTTTTCTACTTGTTCTAAACAGGAGGCGCAGTCTGCAAGAAGCCAGTCGCCAGTCCTCCATTCAATAGTTGTGAATAATTCTCCATATTTGCTTTATCTCTATATAAGTGTGTAAATATACATGCTTTTCTTGTATCATTTGAAAGTCAGCTACAGACATCATTACACTTCACCCTTAAATATTTTAATATGCATCTCCTAAATGACCACAATTATTTTAATGTCTAACATTATTAATAATGATCTCATAATAATAACATCTTACAATATTAATAATAGTCTCATTTAATAAAAATTTGCCTCTTGATGCAGATCTTAAAAACATCTTGTCAGGCAATTCATCAATGTCACTTCAAAATACGTGCATGGGAACGTCAGGATATGTGATAAAGTTCATCCTCATTGATTCATCACCCAAGAGAGGTTGACATAACTCACTTGTGATGGCAAGGCAGATATTTTTCAGATCCTCTCAGGGTTTATTTTTGTCTTTCTTGATCTATCACAATGGGAGAAGACTGTTAAATTTACTCACTGCTATGGTACTTCTGCTGTTTTTGCTGTATGTTTCTTGTTATATTATCAGGCTATAATTGTCATACATACTTAAGAATCATTGGGTCACGTGTCCTTTAACAATGTAAATTAATCTTCCACATGTTTCCTAATGTATTGCCTTCAATTCTACTTTGTGTAATATTAAAATTGCAATTTGTTTTTATTTATTTTACTTTGTCAAATATATCTTTGCACTTGTTTACACATTTTGCATTCTTTAGTTTTACTTGAGCTCCTTGTGTTCTTGTACGCACTGCTGGGTTCTTGTTTTTGTTTCCTTGTCTACTTTGACTTAGTCTAAAGGTCTATGTCTTTTAATGAGGAAATTTAATCCATAGGCATGTGTGAATTCACAGCTGACATTGAGTATATTTTATCTTCATCCCATACTTTCTTTATTAACTGACTTCTTATTTCTGACCTTTTGACATATATGTTATAGTTTATTCGCCTTTATCCTTTGGTGTTTTGAAAGTATCTAGAACACTGGTAATCATGCCACTGTTTATGTTTTAAAAAGTGTTCCCTCTCAGAACTCCACACCATCTCAATGACTCAGCACACACAGAAACTTTAACTGCGTTTATGGGCCCGGTACAGCCCAGAGAAGCTTGTTCTAGGCTGGATACGACTGGCCAACAGCTAGTGGGCATCTTGAATGGATTTCAGTTGTGCCACGGGCACACCTGTGGATTCCCCCAGCCCCTCTGGAGGCCAGGTGTTCAGATAAGGCATAACCAGGTGTCAACCGCAATACATACTCAAGTGTGATAAGGACATAGTGACTGCACACTGCAAGTCATTGCACACAGAGACACACACGTAAACACATGTGTGTATGAAACAAAGTTCCACAAAAGAATAACTCTCTTTACCATGCAGGGTACACCCATGGTTGACGTGCTCTCTTCGGTTTCATACCATTTAATTTTTTAATGACAGTGACAACCCAGTGGACTGACTTCACGACCCTTTCACACAGGAATTCACCATCTCACCTGCGTCTTGGAGTCACCTGAGGGTCTCTGTGAAGTGCGGGTCAGCGAGCCCCACACTCAGAGACTCTGACGGCACTAAAGCCGCGGCCAGCCACCTGCAGCCGCAGGACGCATCCAGACCCCCACCTTGGTTTGCACAGCCTGCAAGTTAAGAATGGCTTTCACCTTTTTTAGCACTTTTTAAAAATCCAGAGAAGTCTATTTTGTGACATGTGAATATTATGTGAAGTTAAGAATTTAGCATCTGCAAATAACCATTGAAACGCAGCCAGATTCGTCTACGCTCTGGCTAACTTCTTGCCTACAGATGCTATCACACTGTGACGGCAGAGTTAAAGTTGTCAGAGACCAGCCGTACGCCCACGAAGCCAAAAAACATTTATTCTTTATCCCTTTACAGAAAATGTTTAGCAACTCTTGCATTAAGGGAGCCCAACCTGCAATTTGAGAACTCGTTTTTAGACTGAGGATTTTCACACTGAATTCCTGGGGGGTTTCTTAAAGCCGCCCCCAGGTGGCTTTGGACTCAGGTTCAAGCACCTGAGCCTGTAATTCCAGTTTCCACCAGAGGGGGCCCACTCCTTCTGTTTCACACGCCGAGGAACCGACCCTTGGCAAGGGCATGGGGTGAAACCCAATGTGGGGGAGAAGAGGTTTTCTAAGTCAAACCGCAAGAAATACCCACATTTAATATGGCAAATGGTAAAGGCTATTATTTCTCAAGCATGTCAGGCTCATGTTGAATGATTTTTTAAAGCTGCCCTAGTTCTAGACAAAGGCGATAGGAGAGCCTTGCATCGGATGCCTGACCCCCTGGCTGTGCCCGTCCCCACGCTATGCCTTCCTTTAAGAGCTACTTACTGACCCGAGAGTTCAAACAGAATATTCAAAACAGCCGGCTCAAATGCTACTGACCCGTTAGAAAGCTCACTTGTTCTAAGTCGTAACTGGCTCCTTCAGCTTAGTAAAACCATTCCAAAAATGAAGAGTGAGTGACAACAGACAGGGAGGCCTGTGATTATATTATTACAACTTGACCCAGAGTGAGTTTTTCAAGCCTTTGGTTCAAAAGTGAAACTGAGTATTGCCCTTAAAATGCTGCTCCACAGCAATAGCCTTCTCCAAATGTGACCTGGAGCAGGCAAGATCCCCATTTATGCCTGCGTTCTGTATAAACCAGCACAGTTTAGCAGAAAAAAAATTGATTGACAGCAGATGTGAGTTTTTGTCCCCATTATACCACACGTCAGCTGTGCGGGACTTCCACAAATAAATACATCGATCAGTTTTCATGGTCATCACAAGCCCAAAGCCACAAAACCCAGAAAACTTAGTGCTCTGACTTGGAAACTATTGAAGTCATTTAATACGGAGGGTGTACCCTTGTAAGAGTTTGCTTTTGCAAGATAAGACTTCCTCAGCTGCAAGTCAGGAGGGAACCAAAACCAAGCCAGCAGCTGCGTGAGCTGACTTTATCGCCTCGGGACAGGAGTCCAGCTACTAGAAGCTTTGGCATAGAGCGGGGGTGTCAAACTCATGTTCACCAGGGGCCACATCAGCCTTGCGGTTGCCTTCTAAGTGCCGAATGTAATTTCAGCTCCTTCACAGCTAAGGAGCAGTTACATTGATACAGTCTTAAAATTACATTCAGCCCTTTGAAGGCAACTGCGAGGCGGATGTGGCCCCCGGTGAACATGAGTTTGACACCCCTGTGGAGCAAGTCCATGGGGGATTTACTCAACATTGCACTGTGCTGTTACTCTTTCTGCGAACATTCCATGTTAGAAATGCCTGCTGCGGGGGAGAGCCATGTGGCTTCGATGAATACAGCACAGAGCAGAATGTTAGGAGGCTGGACCTCTCTTCCCAGCTGCATCCCTACCAATGTGCTGGGCCCACAGGTCAACTCACCTCCTTGGCACAGGAGGAGCAGCGGCAGGGCCCTCTCACCACCCCCCACCCCCACTCCGCCCTGTACAGACATCTCAGGCTACTGCAGTGCTCCTGAGCAAGTGTGGGGTCAGGGCGGGCGGGAGTGGGGGGTAAGAGACCAAAGAGGCTTGGAACAATTCAGATGTTACGCAAGTGTAAACTGTGAGATGAGATGCAAATTTAAACTAGGAGTTTGAGGCCCTGCCAAACCTGCCTCTCTATTTTATTTTGCACTAATTTTCCACTTGAACATTAAGCTTTTGCCAATCTGAGAGGTTTGCCTACCTTTGCCTGCTATCTGTCCCCTGGTCTCCTTTCTCCCCATGCTCTTTCTTTACCCTAATTCCCCCTCCGCATTTCTGCTTAAAACTCCACCCACCCTTCAAGGTTCAGCCAGTGCTTCATTATAAGTAGGCGTGGGGTGAGTTTTTCGGAGCACCATGCAGCTAAGAGAATATGCAGTATTGGTCCAAAGCCCTTCTGCTGCTGGGTAGCCAGGTGCCGGATACACCTTCCATAATACCGCAAGGTCGATGTACTTCTCTAGCAGAAAGAGGTGGCGTTTTCCAGGTGTAGTCTGCATGTGTCCCGCCAAGAAAGGTGAAGTGTGTAAGAAAAGGACCTGCGTGTCAACAGTGCTGGAGCAGAACCCGGTTTCTCTGAGCAGCAGGAGGACTCTGAGGGCCGAGGGACGGAATGTGAGCAGTTCCAAAACACCAGTCTGAAAGAACCATCAAAATAAAAACTACCTGATTATCACTAAAATTCTAGCCCTTCAGACAGTGGGGAATCTTCAGAGATTTACTTGCCCTGTTGTATGTACAATGCACTCCAGTGTTCACCAGGTCATAAACTAAAACATCCATGAAATCTTGCCGACAAGATCTCAGCCAGGCAGAGAGACTCGCTGGGGGGGGAACAATGGTGGGAGTGGGCAGAACTGGGTCTGTTTCTGTCCCCACCAGCTGTGATAACCTGAGCTAATCATCTAATTCTGATGATATCAAATTTCTTGTCTGCATCTGCACAGTAGGAAGCTGGAGTGAATGTTCCAGGTGACCTTGTAATGTTAAAGTACCTTCTAAATTAAATAGAACAATATTTAAATTGGTCTTTAATCTGAAAACAATGTAAACAGACTTGATGATTTACCTACAGAAAGCTATGGGCCCAGAGCTCAGGAGAGAAGGAAGGAAGGATGGAAGAACAGAAGGAGAGAGGGAGGGAGGGAGGAAGGGAAAGACCCTTTTCATAATCCATCCCTCAATCCCTAAGCGATTTAGACAAACCATGGCTGTTGTTTAATAATTACAAGTTTAGTTGGATCTTTTCTATCAAGTAGACGCTACTGAAGGGTCTATGGGAAAAGCCCTGTATAAAATCCATGTATTCGCAGAACTTTTACAACTTTGCAGAACGGAGTATGCCCACAGATGTCTACTAGCTGATTAGGGCCTGAGAAGCCTGGGAGACCCAGATAGACATGAGGGCCATGGCTATCAAATGGAGCATTAAAACATTCTTGATGGTTGTCAGGGTATATACTGTGGAATTTTGGCTTCCTTACCTTGAAGTTTGAAAGTAGCTTAGGCACCTGAGGATGCATACCTGAGAGAAAAGAAGTATGGGTGAGGAACTTTAGAAATGATTTACCTTCTATGAGGCAAGAAGAAAACTGAATTTAAGAGAGTCTTTGTTGCAAAACAAAACAAAACAAAACCACCCTCCTAAACATAAGCAGCAGTGTGGTGGTGACCAGAGGGAAAGGAGGGTGCGGAAGGGGAGGGGGAGGTGGAAGAGGGTAAATGGTGATGGAAGGAGACATGATTTGGGGTGGTGAGCACACCAGACAATATACCAGTAATGCATATAGAATCATACACCTGAAATCTAGATAATTTTATTCACCAAGGTCACTTAATAAATTCCATATTTTTTTAAAAGTGTCTTTGTGTTAATTTTTACTGAGGAAATAGGACTGTATCTGGGAGATGGAGTCGGGGAGGCATGGAACAGAGACAGTTTCCCCCAGTTCTTCGAAATGCTGTGTAAATGGGAGTGATGTGGGATGGATTGTCTTTGTGATGGACTATGTTCTACTCTGTCACCTCATTCTTGATGCCTTCTCCAACTCCTATTTTATACAGGTCCGGGGACCCCAGAAATTCATCCTACTCACTTGAGCGCAACAGAACAATCAGTCACTAGAAGACATCCCGTCACAGGACAAGAGCAAACAGGTTTGTCCATATTTTTAAATAGTCACCCTGGGGGCATTGCTATGATGCAATGCTACTTCATGGGACCTGTCACTGCTAGGAAACTGTGACAAAGCCTAAGAAACAAAAGCTAGTAAGTAGATACAGTCCCTCTGCTTCCAAGTAATTCTCACTTCTGATATATCTCACAGAAACAACACTTTAAGTTATAGAAATTCAAGCAATTTAGCAAAGTACCAAAGGGAAGAATGTGACTGTGGAAAGCTGGACCGCCGAGAGTGAGCCCCCACCAGCACAGGGAGGAGGAGGGCTTGGGGTGAATCTGGGCAAGGGGAGCTCAGGTCTCCCAGCTGCTGGCCCTGGGTGCATCTCCACAACATGCCTCTGTCCCCTTCATTTTTAAACGGGGCCCACAGTGCTTAGCTCACAGGATTTCTCTGAAGAGGGAGAAGACGTGTGTAAAATTGCTTAGCTCAGAGCCTGGCACACCAGAAATACCTAATACCCAAGAACCTTAAACCCAGCTGGGTGCTGAGATAAGGGTGGCAGGCGGCATCTGTTCTCCGGTCATTTCCCTGGGGAGGAGACGACTCCACAGGGGCAGTTTGTGAGCAGAAAGGAGGAGGGTCTTTGTAGGTGGGGTTGCAGCAGGACACTCCAGACTTAAAATAGAGCCTCACAGAAGAGTGGGAGTGGAGTGGCTACGGGACCCTTCAACTAATAGAAACATGGAGACAGTGTACTGAGGTATATGGGAGTGGCAAATGTTAACAGAGAAGAAAATTAGGCTAAGTGCTTGGAATGAATTATGAGGCTCCAATTAAACAATCAAATTTTCAAAATGATTTCAATGTGAAGTCAACACGGTGGTGTCAAACCAGAAAGCCTTTAAGAGCCAACACAGACACACACACAGCACCCCAGACCATGAACCCCACAAATAACAGCTAAGCATGGAGGGCCTGTGGTGCTGAGAGTTTTCAGGCATTGCCTGATTGGATTCTCATAGGAACCTCAGAGAGATAGGTATGATCGTCTTCATTTGCTCAAGAGAAGCCTAAAGTGCAAGGAAGTTAAATGACCTGTCCAAGGCCGCCCAACCAGTAGGAGGCTGAAACCCCACCTGTTCTATGCCAGGACCCACACACCAATGAGCGGAGTCAGCTGTCACGAAGAAAGAGAAGACAAGCCCCAGTTAACCTTCACAAATAACTGCTGCAGAATGACCAAGCCTAACCAAGTCCTTGACCTTGGGACATGATAGAGCGCAACCTGCTATTTGTGATCATTAAGTTCTAGAACATTGCAGGGCAGCAGTAGTGAACGGGCTTCATGCCGTCAAGTGGCATTTGGAGACAGCAGAACAAAGAAATGTGAAATGTGGACTGACCAGGGAGAGGCCAATCCTGGTGAAGCATTAAGGCTGGAAGTACTGGAAACGTCTGTGGACAGAGGATTTCGTGGGACTGTCGACAAAGCCGCAGATGAGAACCAGTAAGGGTTTGGATTCGGCTGGTGGCCGTGGGCCAGACCCAGAAAACCGCCAGCGGTGTGACCTGTTTCTGGGCTGCGCTGCCTGCAGCCATGTCGGGTGATGATGGCACGATGTGTCTCCTTCCTGTTCGCCATCTTTACATTAAAAATTTTTTTTTATTTTTAAAATTATTTTTACATGTTTTTAAATGCACTTCTATTTGTTATGGAAATCAATAGGCATTCCTTCAATATTTTCTCACACCCTGCCCTTTAGTACGGGAGATGGTTTCCTGATTTCTGACCCATGAAAGCTTGTCGGGTGGTGGAAAGTAGGTGTGGGAAGTGCTGATGGTAAGACAGGGTCTCACGAGTTTTACCAGCTGTTGAGACTTGAACAACAGTAGCTTCCTAAACACAGTTTAGAAAAAGAAACCCACTAAACCATCTAATTCCAAAATGGTATTTTCTTAGAGATGCTAACTTATACATTCTGACTTATTTTGACATTCTGTCTTTTTAGGAGCAAGACAACAAATAAAACACCCTTTATCAGAACCAGGTACGTTACTATTGACACGAGCTGACCGTCTTTCCCTTGTTGGTCAGGTGCTGCTAGCTCCCCAGGTCTAAGGAAACAAGAAGTGTGGATGTTAAAAATGAAAGAGTATGTTATTAACTTGAATCACTCAAAATTGTAAAAGCAAACAAAATATGCCCTTTTTAAAATTAAAATAGGCATTTTTTTTTTTTACATCCTCACCAGAGAATTTTTTTTTCATTTGAATTGATCTCAGAGAAGAAGAGGTGGAGGGGGAGAAACACCGATGTGGAAACACTGATGGGGTACCTCCCGGGCGCACCCCGGCCGGGATAGAGCTGCAGCCTTTTGCTGTGTGGGCCCACGCTCCACCCCACTGAGCTCCCCTGCCAAGGCTCTTATTTTCCTGAACACTTTGGAAACAGCAGTACATAACTTCACAATAATTTTTCTTTTAGGTTAGATGGTTTGGCTTTCTAACCACCACGGTTACCAGAGACAAATGCTAACTTTTCTTAAGAGTTTATAAAACAATTGAAGTTCTGTCATCCCTCCTGTGAAGAAAGCAAAGAGTTTGATGTCATCTCATCATTAACTGGCCCCATATCAAGAATAGACACAGGCCCCAGTCCCGACTCTCTCTGGGCCCGAAGGCAGCCTGCCCGTTGGGCTTTGGGGCCGTCTGCCACACCCTGTCTAACTGGGCGCTGCGGCTTCCCACCTTCGGGGCTGGCATAGCTCTGGCTTCAGCCCTGAATGTGCTTGTTTACTGCTCTGCATTTCTAAGCCTCCCTTTGCACTTGGCCTATCATGTCCAATCTTCACACAAGAAAACGAAAATGGATTGTGGAACTGAATCACTATCTCATAAATTAAAGCTAAGTGGGCAGGAAGGCTGGGCAATACCGGTGCGGGGGAAAGTTACTTTTACTAATTTTTAATCAGTCATGAGACTTTTAAGTATAAAGTAGCCAAATAAATAAAGCATGTCACCTGTATATTTTGCCTTCCATGTACTTCATTTGGAGCCACTACAAATACAAGATCCAACAAAGTCATGCCCCTTTTTATTACAAAATCATAAGCATGTCATTCTGTAACATAACAATATCACACTCAAGCACATCATAGGACATTTTGTGTTCAAAATAAAACTACAAATTACTACACCCATATTATTACCCTAACAGCCACACTCACGCAGGCATTACTTCTGCCAGACCTTGTGTCCTATGAATGTGTGCGAGTATTTCTGACTTAAACTTTGTTTCCAAGTAAACCAAGTAAAATACTTGAACATATATTTTTAGTGACTATACTATGAACTATGCATAAGGATAATGTAGAAGGAACAGAAGCTTAGAATACAGGTGACTTGAATTGCCTCTCATGAGTTGTCTCACCTGGGGTGAGTAACTTAAGCTCACTAGCCTTCTCTTCCTCGTTCGTAAACCGCTTTTGCCCTTTGACACTCTGATGCTAATTCTGTGATCTGCACAGTACCCCCCTCTATACATCGAGACATCATTTTCCCTCGCCACTTTGAAACTGTGAAACACTTTACGGTTCTTCCCATATCGGGGCAGCACGTCCTCCTGGCTGCGAGCCATATGCATCCACGACACCTGGGAGACCCCCCAAAGAATGCTGGGTCTGGAGCTAGAACCCTCGGGTCGTGCCTCTGCCAGATGTGTGACCTTGAACAAAGGACTTTACTATTCAAAGGTTCAGTTTCTCACATGGTTACTATAAAAACCCTAACTTTTGAAAAGATAACATACGCGTAAAAGTATGTTCATGTTCTTTCTATAAGAAGGTGAAGTGATGTGATCCTGATTTCACCTGTCCCATTTTTCAGCTGGTGCGTGTCACCTATGTCCCACTTTGTCACTGTCTGTTCTCTTTCCCCCCGCAGTGATCATAGTCATTATCTTTGTGGTGATGGGTGGTGTCGTCGGAGTCATACTGCTTCTTGCTTATGGCATCGGCAAACTGCGTATGGTGAGCATTCACGTTTTAATTTTTCTGTAAATACTGGTGTGAACATCACTGGGAAGGTTCCTCTGGGTTCGATTAAACAAAGCAACACAAAAAAAATCTTTTTCAACTAAACATAGAAAAGGTACTGAGTTACTCTGGTAAAATAATTTTTTTGCATTTGCCCTATAAAGAAAGACCCCCAAAAAAGTCCAACCTCCTTTTCCAGTGAAAGAGCCTCCACAGTTTTTGTCTAACTTGATGTAATATATTTTGATGGCTATAGATTGGCCCTGGCTGGCGTAGCTCAGTGGATTGAGCGCGGGCTGCGAACCAAAGCATCGCAGGTTCGATTCCCAGTCAGGGCACATGCCTGGGTTGCGGGCCATGTCCCCTAGCAGCCGCACATTGATGTTTCTCTCTCTTTCTCCCTCCCTTCCCTCTCTAAAAAATAAATAAAATCTTAAAAAAAAATATATATATATATTTTGATGGCTATAGATGAAATAATGACATCTGTAACTATAGTATTTATATAATTTGAGTATGAAAAATATTTAAAATAACATGATAGGTTTATAAATGTTTAAAACATTTGTTTTTCATTCTCAAATTTCCTGAAACAAAATTTTCAGACTTTCACACACAAATTTTCAGGCATGAGTGAATTTTTTAATCACTTAAGCTAAGTTTAAGTCCATCCAATACAGCATTTTACCACTTTTTTAAAAACTGTTCATTTTAGCTTTTTATTATAGCACCGAAGTATGAGAGTTGATGTCTGAGGTGCAATTCACCTATGGAAATGACAGATATTACACAGAAGTACAAATTCAAGTTTATATCAAAGTTTACAATATCTTTGAAGTTATAACTAAAAAAAAAAACTCTACAAAATGAATTTTAACCAAAAGGGGACAACTTTAGCCAAAAATGTTTTTCATCTGAGACCTTTTTCTTGATAGGGTCTTAGGTTTATAAAATTGTGACATTAATATTTTTCTGCTTTTTACTTGTAGAGAAGTCCAGCTACCGTGCAACCTGCATTCCCACAAAACACAGACGACCCTTTAAGCTCTGTAGAAACAGAAAATCCAGGTCGGTGTAACTGTTCTTATTGCCTACTGCCTTTTGGGAAGGGAAATAAATTAGTGAGTTACCTCCTTCTGATTTGGGAAGGGTGTGTCCAGTTAGGATTCATTTATATTCTGTTTCATCAATGCTGCTTCTGTAACATTTTCTTTTAATGTGGGCGTTTGTCTGCAGCATAATGAAATTCTCTCTTAGGCATAAAGCATCTTTTTATAAAAACTTAGACAAACACTGCGAGTAAAGCAAAGATGAAGTTCCCTCGTGCACTTATTTCCCAAACCGTAAAGTTATACATAAAAGAGACGCTGCAATGGGTGTGGCTTAAGATCTCCAGATCCGAGCCAGACCTGACTCCAACCCACACTCCAGCTCTCGGAACCTGCAGCAAGCTACTCGCATGGAGGTGACGACCTTGGTCTATGGAGGCGATTCAGTAGGGATGTAACGATAAAGCCAACCTAATAGAGCTTCCCGAGGGTGAAACGAGCTACAAGTAAAGCATCTAGAACAGCACTCGACCACAGTAAGTGCTGCAGCCTGTTACCTACTGTCTAGTGTGCAGGCTCGGGTCCCAAGTAACCTCCTCTGAGCAATGGGCCAGTCGTTTGGGCTCTTGGTTTCGTTTTCACTCCCAGCTGCTAAGTAAATACACCTCATGTGGAGAACTTTGGGTATATTTTGTTCATCTAGATCAGTATTGCCCCATGCAATGTTTTCCCAAAAAAAAGTGTTTATGCCAGCCTTGAAAAGTGGGAGATTTTACATTTAAAAAACCACCCAGATGTTGGTATCCCTTACATTAAAAAAAAAAGATGTAAACGCGAACTATGCTGGAGCCTCCCTACCGGCACAAGAGCAATTCACAAGAGCTGAAAAGTGGCCGCCGCCGCAAGTATTTATGTAAATGCCTAGTCGGCTTCATTTATTTCATTCATTATGGCCTCTTAGATAACCTCGCCAATTTAGTACCTGGTTCCTGTTAACCTTTGCCTGAAACGTAAACCCAAGGGACTATTCGGGGAGATGTCTAGCAAGAGCAAGTCCCTGAATGGGCTTCAATGCTCACGCAAAAGGATCCGATTCTGCCTTCTGCAACACCGGGGGAAGGTTTTCCCACTGTCATCACCCATCAGGACAGAACCAGCCGAGGTCCCATAAATGTCCAGACTCCAGTTTTAACCCTGAACCAAGCTCCTTCCTTCAGAGGACTGCTAGGCTTTCTAGACTTTGGGAATCACAGACAAAAATAGAGAGTCAAAGGTCTTACCAAAGCTCATTCCTTCTAGGTAGGAGTTGTGTCATCATGGGGGTTCTTAACGCTGCAGGATGATTGTTGCAAAATTACTCGGTCCTAGAACCGAGATGCTCTGTAGAGTAAAGGGCATGTACACAATTCTCAGCTATAAGGATAATGAAAATCCTATCGGCAGATACTTAGCGTAAGTTCTGAGTCATGTGCCAGATTCATTTCATTTACTGAGATTACCTTGTTATAGGACTTGTAGCTGGAACAAATATCTGTAAAATATCTATTTACTTTCTGCATTGTTTAAAAATAAAAAGGTTTTCACACTGTTTTTAAAATGGAGCACTTACCACCCAAAGCCTCATTTTTTGTTACTTAAATTTTTATATATCCCTTCCACTACTTCTTATTCTGGTGACAAAGTTGGTGTGTAGCATTTCCTCTATTTTTTTCCCCATACAATCTTGGGCCCCTCTGTGGACTAGCCCACCATAGTCTGGGACAATGTAATACACCAAAGTACATCAAAATATCCTTCTAAGTTTAAGTGCAACAAACATTTATCAAATGCTTGCTGTGGGCCCGGCACTGTACTCACGTCAGATGCACCAGTACAAGTCCCTGCCCTTCAGAGTCTAGCGAGAAAACAGATGGAATGTGGGCTTTGCAGTGAAGGGTTTGAAGGTAGCGGAGGCGACAGCATCTGAAAGAAACTGGGGCAGGTAGCAAAGACTTCTGGAGATGAAATCACCTGGGGCCTGTCTTAAAAAGAAACGGATGTTCTCAGGACAAGGCAGTTGGGCAGCATGAGCAAAGGTATGGAAGAAACCAGAATATGGTGTATCCAAGGAATCATGGGCATCTCCCCCATGACAAGGTTACTGCTTCAGTTCTCTACTCCTGTCTCAAAAGTAGGTAAAGGCAAGTGGAAATTCAGATGAACAAAAGTTTAGGCTCATTCATTTCCCCGTACACGTGCAAAAGAAGTTAATTAAATATATCTTAGTAAGTTAGTGAAATGGGTTCTAAAATCTGATCCCACCTCACAGGAAACATCAGAAAATACATCAGGTTATTTAAAAATGCTTTAGTCTCACTCTTAGAGAATACGTCTCTAAAGTAATTTACAGACTGAAGGCAGGAAGAGAGGGGACTGATTATGCCATCTCACCAATAACTAGTGGCAGTGGGGTATAAAGTATGAATGGCTTTCACCTCCTTGAACTTGCGCTTGGTTTATGTTTGCTGGGAAATGAGAATAAGGGAAACTGAGTCAGCTGCCTGTGGCCACAGGTGACTCCACCAATCCATTTCTCACTGGATAATGCTTGGGAGGCCTTGTGATAACCCTAAGAGAAGAAAACCGTGGAAAACGCCCTGCTTCCACAAGAGCAAAGGTTCCCCGTCCCCTTTCACACACTCTCTGAGAGTGACATCTGCCCAAACTTCCAGCCAAGGAAAATTTGATGGAGCAGACCAGCCCAGTGCCCTTCTTCCACATGCTAGAATAAGAGAGGAATCCAGCAGTGAGTTCTGTGCAGATTTCTTGTTTACGTCCAAGAAAGAAAGTTATTCCCAGGAGAGGAGACAGGTGAGGGAGCTCACCTTAACTTTTGCAAGTTGAACTTCTGTAATTCAACTCACTTATCACTCACTGCCTTCCCACTGTCTTCTGCCCCTACTCAAGTTCACTGTTAGGTTATCACCTCTGCAGAAACCGGGGCAGGGCGGTTATGTTTGTTCCTTACCGAAAGCTTGTAAAACAGATTTCCTAAGAAATTCCGTATCTTTACACATAACTCTAGTAAAGTTAGTTCAAAAGCAAATTCATTTCCTAACAATTATATGTAAGAACAACTCTGTAAAAACATAAAATTCTGAAATTTATTTTATGTGTTAATTTGTTGTATTTAAATATAACTATGCCTCATACTATTATTTTCTATTTTTTCTCTGTAGTCCTTCCACAGAACAATAATGAATGACACATTGCTCACCGAGCCAAATTTTGGAAGAACTAGAAGACAAGAAACTTCAGTCAAGTGAAAAATTAACGTGTAAATTAAACACGTTAATAAATTGCAGGCACCCTTAGATTGTTCAATTTCAGGATGCAAATTTCATCCTAATGAGTCCAGTGACTCAGTGATGGAAAAAGCCTCTACTCGTTAATATTTCGAAAGGAAGAACAAGTCTTTTCTTTCATGCCCACTTTTGTGTGTTAGCTTAATGTTTCCAGGTCACAGGTTCAGAGTTCTGATCCAAAGGCCTGTAATTCATAGATGAAATCTAAATTCTCTTCTCATCCTAAACTTCTGAGTCTATTTTCATTTCTTTAAACAAATTAAATCCTATCATTGCCTTCATTTCTGAATAAGTAAGATATGGTAGTCTTATCACACTAGTGATCACACTAGTGATGATGATATTTTTAGTCACAATAATAAAGTGTGTTATTGGAAATGCTTTGCATACATGCATGCATACATACATGTAAATACACATTTGTACATATGCATAGACACAGGTATAGACACAGAGGTATAAAACGACACCTGCACTCATCCTTTCATGCACAAATCAATACAAAAGTTTTTTCCATTAAAAAGAAGTGAAACATTCCATATGTGTAAGTGGCTCATTTAAGTGTGTCTGACTTTACGGCATCGTGTCCTCCGGGCCACTGACTGACGTATCCACTGTGTTCCCCTAGAAGAGTAATTCATGTAAATGGGCAGAGAACCCTGAGAAACAGAAAGAACGATGTTTCCTCGCCAAAGAAACCTAGTAACTCTGGAAATGCAACAAGAGGTGCAAACTGGACATGCGGGTGAATATTTTAATAGGTCACCATTGTTTTCTAATGTTCTCAGTTAAATGCTTTAATCCGTCCAGTCCTAGATCTCCTCATTAATAAAGCTTTGGAAATTGATTTGAATACTCTGAATGAAATTTCTAGCTGTGAGACTAAGGCTTAGGGCTCCGCCGCTGTCACTCACCGGTAGTGAAACATAAAAAACAGTACAAAACCAAAGATGTGCCTTCCTGTGATAGTCTCCCTTCTTGCTGATAAAAATCCCCACGGCTTTCCCTTGTTGGATGATAATTAAGTGAATAATATTGTGTACACATTTGGGCCTGGCAACTTACATTTATTTTTTAATGAATTAAAAAATCTGAATCTTCACCCACTTGTCTGTTCAGAGAGTGTGTTTATACTATGTGGGCTGTGTAAAATAAAGGCCAAACACAACACATGGCTGTTGGTGTGTATCTTTAAAGCAACCTTAACAGCACGATTGGGTTAATATCATCACACGGATGACGTGAGAACCATGACAATGCTCTTTTTAAAACGTACTTGTTTCAATAAAAACAAAATGTTGAGCCCAGAGAAAACGAGAGGCTAACCTTGTTGCTGCAGTCATTTGCAACTGAAACCGAGGTAGGAGAGTGACTGTGCCCTTGGGGCCAGAGCCGGAGGACAGGGCAAGAGTTGCTGTGACCCCCTGGACCTTTTCCCATTAGTTTCCCTGTGTTTCTACCTGTGGACTTTTCACATTTGAATGTAAAGTTTATAGGAAGAAATGACCTTTTCTCTCTTCATATTTTTAAAACTAAATCAGCATAAGATGATAGTAAAGAAATCCAACCCATGAAGCCAGCATGATCCTGAGCCTGGTTCATGCTGAATTTCTTAAAATTTGGGACTGGAGTGGGGGATAGGGGTGACGCTGATTAGAAAAGTTTTATTATTCGGGCCTGGGCATTTGCTCGTATAGGTGTGAGCACAAGGTCTAAATCAGGGAGACGATGACAGGAGGAAGGTGAGAGATACCAGGAAAGGAAGATACTGGAAGCCAAAGAATGGCGGAGGAAAGGGGTATTTTAGTGACACTAACATAGAAACTGAGTAAGAGCCTTGTTTATTCTAAGCATTTATCTTAACAAATGTAGCAAACTTCTCATGCAAAACTCCTAAGAGCCAAATCATTTAAGCAAAAATCAACACAAAATCCTGCCCACTACCACACACATGCCTGCACCCTGTGTACTGACCAAGAGTGCCCGAATAGCAGGAGGGTCTACCCAGCTTTTGACAGAGAAGCAGGAACCAGTTCCATAGAATACATTTTAAAGAACCCAGGAGACATAACGAAAGTTATTTTTCCTTGTAGCCTATGAATCTTGCTCACTTAACATAAAACCATTACACTGTTAGAACTATCAATGTAGCAAAATCATCCCTTAATGAAAATAGGTAAGGCGTCCCCACAGTGCAGGGCAGGCTCAAGGGAGGCATGAAAGAACAACCTAAGAAGGCTTCGGCCTCCCAGACCTCCCGTCTCCTCTGGCCCCGTGTGGCTCTGGGTACTTGTCACAATCCAGCCTTGACAGAGCCTGCAGGCTAGAAGAGACAAAAGCAAAACCAAAAAATCATGTCCAAGAGTCACATGCCACGACTTTGAGGCAAGGAAGTACAGTGAGATAAAAATCAGCTGGAATTCTATTAACTTTTCTGTTTTTGGAAGAACCTTCCGAAGCGCAGCACCAAGTGCATGGAGAACAATGAACACTTCTGCACCCTGGGCAGGAGCCTTCCCAGTTCTGGCCCGTCTGATCCTCTCATCACCACGGCCCAACGGCTGATGTGTTTCTGCGGAACTCCTCAGACCTCGAAGTTCCCCAAGCCTGTACCCCATGTGGTTACCACTAGTCCTCAGAATTCTCATGAGATGAAACCCAATATTATCTGATTTACAATATGTTGGGAACCGCCCTGCCTGGTTTCAGAAGCTGTAACCCCCCATGGCTAAGGCTGAGTGAGCGACCTTCGGACCATAAACCACTAAGGAGACAAAGCTTATCTCCCTGGCAGGGGTGCCACTTCTGCTCCTTTTACTTCATCCTGCCTGGCCCCCAGTGCATTATCAGTTAGCCAATGACAGGTAAGATTCCCCAAGGGGGGAAAGACCTAAGACAGGTACAATCATGGGGGCCCCCAGGGAAGGACTTGGGGATTATAGCAAAAGGGGGTGACAGACCCTCACCCCTCGGCTTTAACATAGCCTGAGTCCTCATTCTGTCAGTGAGAAGTCTCCTAATCTCTTGGCTGCCTTTCTTCCCCTGCCTGACTTAAGCCTGAAACAATGCTGGAGGTGGGTGCTGGAGGGCGCCCTGTGCTGGAAAGGGCAGGTTCCCTGGGGTGATCAGGCCTAAGAAAGAATGCATAAAATCCTGCAAAACCTGCTTTGTTAAGAATGCTCTCAATTAAATGATAAGGGTCCGAGCAGGAAATGAGTTTGTTTTCCAAAGTTTTGTTTTATTAGCCCTTTAGCTAACAGACCCTGACTCAGAATAAGCCCTCATAGTTCTTTGTATATTGTTTGGTCCTTACTGCCTGACAATTGATTAATGAGGTTTACCTGGATTCTTGTGCAAATTGAATCCAACAAAAACCTGTCTGTCAAGACAAGGGTTGGGACGCTTTCCTCTCAAGAGTGTCCAGGCCACTCTCTGAGGTGCTCTGCCCTTGAGAGAGTGGCCGTGCCGTCCCTTTTCCTCCAGAGGACTCGGCAGCGCATGTGTATATGTCTCATCTCATCCATAATGCTGCGGACACTGAGGGCTGGTGTCTGCATCAACAATACAGTAGAAGCAGCAGCAACGAGGGTGCCACCATTGGTCTCATGACCTTCTGTTTCCATGTATAGGTAAGGGAAAAACTAAGTCACACCGGAATACCACTTCTGGTAGTAGACATTGACAGTCTCCCACTTCTTTAGGA
This sequence comes from Tonatia bakeri, assembly GCA_004024845.1. Classification (NCBI taxonomy): domain Eukaryota; kingdom Metazoa; phylum Chordata; class Mammalia; order Chiroptera; family Phyllostomidae; genus Tonatia; species Tonatia bakeri. The sequence goes on along the minus strand of PVIA01000028.1, from coordinate 737,882 downwards.
TAAGGCACCTCTTCATTAAAAAATAAAACCTTCAGAGAGCAATGAGCAATGCCATTCCTGTTTTAATGACTTGTGTAGTAGTTCATAATCTTATTAAGAAATTCTAGGAAAACTCTGTATCTGGCCTCTGATATATTGGCTGCTCTTGACAGAATCTGGAAAACGTCTCCTTTAGGTCTTTGATTTTTTTTCTGAAACATTTGGAAGCACAGGTTTGCATGAAAAGAGCGAAAGGGAGAGAAAGAAAAGGGAGGGAGGGAGGGAAGGAGGACGAAAGGAGGAAAGGAAGGAAGAGTTAAATGCCAAACTCAGAAACATTCTTTAGCTGGTTTGACTTTTCCCTTCTGGTCACCATGACACCAGACTTACATGTTCCCTTCCGGGACAATGCAATGACCTATGGCTGTGTAATAGTGGTCCCGTTTGGAATTCAGGTGACTCTTCACTTGCAACACTGAGAAAGTGTTGCTATCACAGGACCAGAGGTATATGTTCCCAAGTACAACCCAGGATGTAAGAAATGTGGCTGCTTGGCTCATTCACCCTCTCTGAACTACAGGTTCAAAGTCCTGGTGTGTGACTCTTGGTCTTTTCACTAACCATGTGCTCTAGGGTCAGTAGTGCTCACAATGCCTTAGGGAGAGACAAGGAGTGACAAACAGGCAATATTATTGCTACCAGCGGACTATATGGTGGGTCAATGAGATGTGTTGAGGCCAGTTTCATGAAATTTATTGAATGGTAATTCTTGAAATAGAAGTTTATGCTGTAGTCCCGGAGAAAGTGGTTACTACTTTTTAATAATACTAGGGCTTAAAAGCTCATACTTAGCATCTTACCATCTTCTAGGATACGGCACAGCCAGAGACTCTAGTTAGAAAAATTGGCAATGTGGATATTGATGCTGTCGGGCACAGACCACAGAGGCACTTCCTCCAGTGACCCAGCCAGGGCTTGATGGTTCCAGCGGTCCTCTGCTGCCCTCAAGTCACATTTTAACAATAGCCCCTAACTTCCCTGCCTCATACCACTTCTCACACCTTGTAAACTTCCTCAAAACAGGTTTTTCTTCTAAAGCAGCACCTGGGATAAAGTGTGGAGCTATATAATTTATTTATCAAGAGAGAATGCAAACAGAGTGTCTGGGAAAAGGGGGGTGGGGCAGTGTCCACACTCTCCTTGTCTGGGGGCCAAACCTTAAAATGCAGAAGAGCCAACCAACCCTGAATTTCTGACTCCATCTCAAGACATAGGTGCTGATAAAAACGGGGGCACTGATATCCAACACATCACCCTGAAACGTTCTAGGAACAGCCATCTTCACGACAGACTTGTTCCCAGGTGGCAAGGCTCATGAGCAAACAAAACTATAGGCCTGGATCTTCGAAGCAGCCCGCATTCATTATAGGGGGAGGAGGTGCATTTGGTGTGGTGTTCCTGAGCCCTATCATATTACCCACTTCCCTTCTACTCAGACTTCCCCACAGCACCGGGTCCAACAGCACTACCAGGATAGACAGCTGGAAAAAGAAGTCATTGAATACTGAAATGTATAGTTCTGCAAGCCTGCCTTTTTCAAAAAGCCAGGTCTTCCCATCTTTTCATGAAAGCCCACTTTGCCCCTGCAACTTATAAAAGCAGCCAAGAGGGCCAGCCCCCCAGCCAGATGGTGATTTGTTAAACACCAGTCTCATAAACTGGCTGAACTGAACCACTAAATTTGAGTAGTTTCCCTTTGTTTCTTTTCTATTTGAGCCCCCATGCCCGCAGGAGTGTGGCACTGCACCTGGCTCACGCTGCACACCCACTGTCTTCCTCCTCCCACCCCGTCCCTCCTCACAGTTTTAGACCGCTTCTCTTCCTTTCGAAAATATCAGCTGCGTGACCCCTGTAACATTTTCTTCAGGCTTATATTTTTCCAATTATTTCTTCCAAATTGAGGCTACGACCCTTGATAGCTCCTTTCATGAAGAAAAGTAAGCTTCCTCAAATTTTGCATACATTAGATCTGTAACAGTTATTTGAAGAATTCAGGGCAGTACAGAAATCATTTTGGGGAAGTACAAAATAAATTCAAATTACTCTACAACTTGCCATAAGCACTGTTTTGTTTGAAATTGATAGCAATCCCACATCTTGAAAAAGCATTATTAGTAGTATTACTATATAAATCAGCATTATAAATAAATCTTACACATGTATCAGCAGATGAAGACAACTGATAGAACTGTTAAAGGAAGAAGTCTAATTAAGGGAAAAGAATGCCCTAGGGAAAAGAGAATGTCCTAAGGAAATATGTGACTAAAGATCAAATGAGAAAAGAAAAATAAAGAAGTGGAAAGACCACTGGAGGATTATAAAAGTTATATTTATTCACGATGCTACATTCATTGCATTCCCTTAGAAAAATGGAGAGCTGTCTCTGTCCCCCGCCTGCACATACAAAACTGTACACAAACGACGTGCGGTGTGCCCGACGGCCTCCGGCACGGCGGCGCCCTACCCACCCCGTGGGTGGTCCCGAGGCAGAGCCCCCAGTTGGTCAAGGCTGTCCATAAAAAATTAAAAACCAGAACTACAGTCAGTCTCTCTGCTCACATGTAGAAATTAGTTTAAAATATAATAAAATAAATTTTTTCAATTCTTTAAAACTCAAAAAAGGGAAACTGGAAGGGATCCACTTTGTTACCAATGTTTCAATTTAATAGCATGACATTCACATCTTCTGACTGGAAAAAAAATCAACTTAGTTTTGACATTATTGATGTGTGGCTTCTTTAGAAGGTAATCTGTCAAAATTCTTACCAAACAATTAAAAAAAATAATATTCCTCTTATAAAATGGTACATAACACCTTAAGGAACCAGAAGATACTAAATGTCTTTGGCTATGCAACTAAAAGGCCATTTCCCTAGAGAACAGGCACACTCACCTCACAACCAACAGCAGAAACAGAAAGCCAACAGAAATATGCACAGGTTATAATGATAAATTTCCTTGCCTTCCCCCTCATTCTAGCCATATAATAAGCGAGGAGAATGTAGCTTACATCATCTTTCCAGATGAGACTCAACAGCACTACAGAGATGATACCCACATTTCAGCAAAGGCAAAGTGAATTAAAACAATTACACAACCAAGTGAAAACTGAAGGGACAAATGTCACTTGCAATTTTTTTTGTTTGCTTTTTTTAAGCCTTACGAGTGTAGAAATTATAGCTTACAAACAAAAAGTCACAATCTTCACATATGGAACTATAATAGAAAAATAAATCAAATGAAACATTTATTAATAAATGAAGCCTATTTTATTATTTCAAGTGTTAATGATAAAAAAAATTTCAGCACAGCTGTTGCATTTAAAAAAGTGAAACTACATACTAAGTTTCTAGCTCAGTAAACGGATGAACCTGATGTCTCTGAATGACATAACAATTGAGCATTGTACAGTACATCTTATGAAGACCCGTAAATTAAAGGACTACTGGTTTAAAGTTAGTGATTATGAAACACATGTGTATTCATAGTTTCAGCTTCTTTTTTCTTCCCCGACCATCAGGTGCTCCATCCATTTTACGTTTCTGCGTCTACAAGCAAACAGAAGGGTTACTTCGCATCACAAGACCAAACACTAGCATGAACTACACTGCCACGGCCACTGCCACTGCCACTGCCAGACACGCCACAGCCCCTCACTGACGACTGCGGCACAGTAACCAGTATTGGCTGCTCCTGCCCAGAATAATCTTATCTCCTCATATTACAAAACAATACAAAATTTTAATGCTAATAATGAAATTAATAACTTGCAATTAGCAGCAGTAAATCAATACATCAAATTTATAAAATGCCCTTACAAAAAAAAAGCAATAAAAAGTATTTTGTAAGGTTTCATAATATCAGACATTACCCAGAAACATTATCTATTCATGATTTTATAAGTTGAGTACTAGTAGATAACAAATAGCTTTTTTACTTTAAAAGTTTTGCTTTTACACTGCTAAGATATCACAAGGACAATAAATCAAGTTAATTGTAAAGCCACTGCTTTCTTAATGTTTCTTTAAATATTTTAAAATTATAGTATTTCTAAATTATAATTCCCCCAAGGTCAAATGTACACCCCTAGCATTCATGAGACATTTCTCCACAGATTTTCACAAATCCCCACATTATGGGAAACCCCCACTACCATCATAATGTGATTTTCTCCACCATTTTACAAGGGAAGGAGGAAGCCAGAAATCCTAACATCAACGACAGCCAAGTAATGTGGACATTCTTAAAAAGAAAAAAAAATTAAATGCTCACACGAATATTCACGTATCTGTGACTACTCACTGAAGGCTTTGGTCCTCTCTTCTTTTTCTCCGCCTTCTCCTTTTCTTCCAGTTCCATGTTTTCCCTTTCGATCAGGGTGATCAGGGTGTTGCACCTCCGCTGCAGCTCCTGAGTGGCAGACATAAATTTACACGGCAAACTTGTATTTTCCGTCTGGAAGTTTGCATGACTAGTTTTAATACACAGGATGTTATGTTACAATATAAAATCACACACTCCCAATAAATAAAATTTTAAAAAGCAAAACACTGGTTTTCATATACAATCCATGTTACAAGGATAAAAAATTTTGTAAATATTTTGATTTCACTAAAGCCATACTACTGTGTAATTTTCATAAACCTTTCCTTTACTTAATAATTAAAATAGTGAAAATGAACAACTCATAATAAATGCAACACCAATCAGTGACTGTGCTTGAGAACTGTAATGGATATCCAAACTTAAGTAATAGTGTGCATATTTGAGGGTCAAATCAATTAAAACTAACTTTAGTAGGAGGCGTACACAGTACTTCCCTCAAAAGCACCACCAGTGGAATTACGGTAAACAATATACTGCACGTCACCCTTCCCAACGTCAGAAACGCAGCCACAGAACCCTATGAAGGGAAGTACCTCGTCTCTCCAGTAACCTGTGCAGCCCTAGAAAAGGTTCTGTAGTACAGTGTAGCCGAGTAGCAGATAACTCTGAAGGAAACAGGAGTCTATTTGAATCCTTGCTGACTAGCAGCCCACTTCCTTTCTGAGCAAGGTTGTTCTCTTTTTCTTTTGTAGTAAGTGATCCGACACAGTCATGGCAAAGTCACTGAAGATGCCATTTCACAGAATATACCGTACCAGGCTGGGAAACATCTGCAGCACCATCCCCTTACCAGACGCACTGGGGCACGTTCGCCAGAGGTAGGTTAGGGAAGGGTCCCACCCCAGCTGTTTATCCTAAGGGGTCACTTATAGCAGGGTATCTCCCAAACTAGGGTTTCAGAAAACAGCAGCCCCTCTGGGAGTTTAGTGAGGGAAAAAAAACCTTAGGTGGTCAAACGTGCAAAGACTGCATACTATTCTACATCTTGAAGATCGACAATTTTAAATACACAGAAGGAAATCGTACTACAACCATAAAGATGTTCAAACTTTGTTTATCCCAGGATGCCCCAAACTTACGACTACAGAGCTTTTGGGCATTGTCATATTGCAAAACATGCTAAAGTTAAAAGTTAAAGATGGTAAAGATATGTAAGAAAAAGACTGAATTCGAATTTAGGTCATTTGAGAAACAGAACTTCCAACCAAAACAGTCAGACACTGAAAATAACAAAACTGAGCATTAGATCAGTACAAAACAAGGGCTTCACTACGTTAAAGAAATCCAGACTCGGCATTCTCGTGGGCAGATATCACTTACAAACAGAAGTCTGAATGGTGCAGATTTTAAGCCACGATCATCACACTCAGAAGTTTAAACTGATAGTGACATTCCCTATCAGATATTTATGTTACTCACGTCCGTAGAACATGAGTAACATAAATATCAAAAGCTTGTCCTATCACACAGAGTGAAGTTTAAAAGATATGTGACATGAAAGGACAGGACCAATAAACTTAAACTACATATGACAGTAGCTTTTTAACTGAACGTGAACTGTTCTAAGAAACTGATCCAACTTATACTAACAATATTGTGACAAAAGTTTACCCACGATTTTCGATTAAGAAAGAAGTTCCCTGAGTGAGAGAGTGCTGAAGAGCACACATACTCTGAGCCGTGCGCCAAGTTACACAAGAGACCGGCACACTCACCATTGCGGTCCTGGACTTCAGAAACCAGTCAAATCTGAACTGAGGAGAGTTGCGAATACACTGTCGCAACTCATCATAAACGTTTTCTTTGTCGAATCCAAGCTTGTGAAGCATACAGATCAGAAAACGATCCTCTTCTTCAGTATAGTTTTTTCCTTTGTTGGTGCCATATGATATTCTCAGCTGATGAAAAGGTGCTTTGTACCGCCCAATCTATCAAAAGCCAGATTTTATATTGTATAAAATATAAATCCTATATAACCTGTATTTCAAACTCAGCTTTAGTAAAGTTAGCTCTACCATATTTTATCTCAAATCAGAATTTTCTATCCATAACATGTCAATTGCATTATATCACCCTTGTCCTGAAACCATTTTAGTCTTTACTGCTCTAAAGAGAAACAGAGGCTCAGACTTTCTGATACCATGCAGGAGAGAGCTAATTCTAATGCCTCTGACAAACATATATCAACTCCAATACTGAAGTGAATTCTTTTCAGAGAATATCTAGGTCTTTTGTTTTTCTTTGAAGAAAATTTTAATTTTAAATCATCTGTCCTTTCCTTTTTAAAGGTTTTTTTAACTCTTAAGTTCACAAATAGGAGTTATTTTACTAATTGCCATATTTATTAACATGTAAAGTACCTTTGTATCCAGTGCTTTTTTGATACTAATTCTTCTTTGAATCCTTGCCTCTCCCCTTTCGATCTGCGCCATAATCTTCTCTATGTCCTGGAGCTCATTGCACCTCTCCCAGAACACAGCTGTCGGACAGTGAAAGTGGGGCAGACGAGATGGGTGGAGGAGGGAGAGAGACATAACTTGTTAGCATAAATACTCCAACTTTATTTGCTAAGAAATGTTTCCAGTTCTCCCAAACAATAACAGAAAGTAAATAGGTACTTGTAATTTCTGTTTCCTTAACTGTAAAAAAATGAGTTAAATTGGATGATTAAGTAACTCCTATCTCTGCAATTTCTGCTACTCTGAAATTGTAAAGCAGACTCCATACAGCACAACTACACGTTCACTGGACAATCCAACTGACTCAAGGAAACAGGCACGTCATCTCCAACACTTGAGCAGTTATGGAGACAGATGAAATATGAACGAAAGCACACCATTCAGTAACCTATTCTTATTACCTAGCTAGGGTAAAAAAATTAAACAATTATGCCATTTTAAAGAAGGGAACACTTTCGCCCTGGCTGGCATAGCTCAGTGGATTGAGTGCGGGCTGCGAACCAGGCATCGCAGGATCGATTCCCAGTCAGGGCACATGCCTGGGTTGCAGGCCACGGCACCCAGCAACCGCACATTGATGTTTCTCTCTCTCTCTCCTTCTCCCTCCCTTCCCTCTCTAAAAATAAATAAATAAAATCTTTAAAAAAAAAAAAAAAAGAAGGGAACACTTTCCCAGTTTTTAATAAACAGCACAAAACAAGGCTCTAAGTTGAGGCAAAATTTAGCTTATCAAAATATACAATTTACAGTTGGAAAATATGAACTTTCTAGCAGTTCTCTAAAAGCCAGAGAACATTTTTTATACCTCGTAAAATAATTAAAGAGTTACCTGAGTATTCAATAACTTCTTCTGGAGTTTTTCCTTCTACTTCTCTCGCTATATTTTCAATATCATCACGACCCCACTTCTCGTTAGCTTTGATAAACTGGTTAAAATCTCTCTTATTCCAATTGGTAAATCCCTGTAGAGCAACCGAAACAATACTGGATCACAGCACAACGAAGGTGGAAAAGATGCTTTACATTTTATCAATGCTTGTAAGTGTTACAGAAAATAATGTTCAGTTGCGACTTTTATCTTTTTTAAATTAAATTATTTTAAAGTGGTAAATTTTCCTGTACATAAATACACATTTTTAGCATTACATCATATACTGCTCAGACACACAATTAAAGCTGACTGGAAGAGAGCAAGAAATGTTGTATGAAAGGTGACATTTTTGCTGAGCTTTGACAGATCAGGAGTTTGCCAAGAAGAATGAAAACAGCAGTTAAAGAAGAGACAGAAGGAGGTGGGAAAATGAAGCTTCAGTGGTAGGTTAAGGTCAGACTCTGAAAGGCCTAAAGGATATGAAGCAACGGAAGCACCCAGCAGAGATGCATAACTGAGAACTACGCACCAGCAGCAACACGGAAGAGTCACGGGAAGCTGAGAACACCAGAGGAAAGGTAATGAAAATGACCCCCGCTTCACCAAGGCCAGTGCAAAACTCTAATCTCTGCAACTACTGTACCTACTAGTGACAATAAAAACACAGCCTTTACTCACATGCCCACACTTTATCATCTCCAATTTCTCCATTTTGAGAGCAAGAACTTGTACCTCTTTGTATATCCCAACACAACCTAACACAGTACTTTACAAAATAAGTTACTAAATTTTGTGTCAGTTGAAGGCTATACCTGTGTTAGAAGCTTCTCTTTTTCTTCTAACTCTTCATCATTAAGGGGTTCAGCTTCGTCAATTTTCAGCTGTTCTTCTTTTTGTGCCTGCGCTGCATTTGGTAGGTCAGGATTTCGAGGTACCTAAAAAATATATTTTTCTATGTCACTGTCCAGTAAATTTTAGAAAAAGTGTGATGGACTAAATTCTTCACCAACACATGACCTTTCACAAGTTTTAATACAACCATGAAAGAAAACATACCAATGTTTTACATTAATTTATTAAGTTCAAAACAAACCAGACTAGTTATTAACAAAGTGTTATTTGTATTACCTTGTAACCAATAGTTTTTCTGTAATATAGAATTTCTTTTTCCAATAATTCAAATAAACGTGGAGGGAAGAACTGGAAATCCTGAACATTGGGTTGTTTTGGAGGTCGAGGAGCCTAAAAAAAAACGAAAAACAGTACTGTCCGTAGAGAAGAGACTATTGTGCTTTAAATCTATCTCTAATCATCCTTATTCCGTACACCAAGACCATTAATTAATTTTTCAAGCAAGTGAATGCATATTTCAATAAAACTGGAAAATAAATCTAATTTTAAATGCATAGATTCACAATTAATTTATAGAAAACATCTAACAATTAAGAACTGACTGAAGTACACTGTTAAAAGGTCCCACAACACTGCTGGGATTATACTCTAAGAACCCTGAAACACCAATTCAAAAGAACCTATGCACTCCAATGTTCAAAGCAGCACAATTTTACAATAGCCAAGTGCTGGAAGCAGCCTAGGTGCCCATCAGTAAATGAGTGCACCAAAAACCCATGGTACACTTACACAATGGGGTACACTACACAGCAGAAAGAAGGAATTCCAATCCTTCATGACAGCATGGATGGCACTGGAGAGCATTATGCTAAGTGAAATAAGCCAAGCAGTGAAAGACAAATACCATATCATTTCACCTGTAAGTGGAACCTAATCAACAAAACAAACGAACAAAGAAGAACCAAAGACAACAAGATAAAGAACACACTGACAGTGACCAGAGGGGTGGCAGGAGGCAGGTAGCTGGGGGAGGAGGGGAGGAGGAGGGGAGGAGGAGGGAGAGGAGCCAAGGAACAAGTACAAAGGACCCACGGTCAGGACAGCGGGGTGGGGATTGTCTTTGGGAGCAGGGGTTGGACTAGACAGGGGCGAGCAACAGGAGGGGGGAGAATGCAGACAACTGTAAGTAAACAATGATTAAAAAATCCCACAAAACATAATTCTCAATCTGTCTTTATTCTAATGTAAGAAAAAAAATTCACATTTCCAGTATCTTTTGAAATTTCTGTGCCCTGTCAACTCACCTTGGGTGCTTTAGGTTCGCTGACTCGCAGGGCTTCCCTGAAGTAGGCGTCAACTGCATAGTTGGCTTTTCTCTCTCGTTTAGGTGGTTCGATCCACTCTGTGAACGCAATCTAGCACATGGGAGACAATTCTAATCACCGCCTTTTACTGTGTACCGCTGCGCATCTTACATGAACACGACTCATACTGTGTGTATCATTAAGGCTACTGTTTGCAAATGGAGAGACGGCCATAAGTCCTGAACTATAAACGACAAGAAGAGAGACTACAACACCTTGTTCTGCACTGTGTGTGACTAACACACAGGGCAGTGCCTTAGTAAACAGTAAACAGCCTGAGCTATTCAGTAAGTATGTTTTGGCCAAATTAATAATTCTGTTGGGTGAAAGAAAAAATCCCACAGAATGTACACTACAACCCAAATTAGGAGAAAAATGTATTTACCCTAGAAAATATTCAGAGGACATACATGTCTAAATGTTAACGATGAAAACACTAGGTAGTAGTATTTTTTTCATCTACTCTGAAGGTACTTCTAATTTCTCTGTAACTTCAATTATTGCTTATGAAATTTTTATTATCAGTCAATTATATTATGAAAAAGAAATTCTAATAAGGTGGTGACGACAACTTTTTGGCATTAATTTTAATTTTCAAGTATCTCAGATCATTGTATACACCCCCACACAATGTATTTCTCTATCATGTATTTCACAATATTATACTAAATAGTACTGTATAGTATGCAGTACTGTATAGTATGCAGTACTAATGTATAGAATAGTACTCTTCATAACATAAGCCTTTAAACCATTTCAGGCCTTATGAGCTGAAAATTTTGGCATTAAATTTAACATAAAAATAATTTAGATGTGAATAACAGAAATGACTGCTGTTTGAGACAAATTTATAACTAATATTTAAAATTCCAAGTTGCAAGCAAAATAAAGCCTTCACGTAATTCTAAATTACCTTCTGTTTTTCCCTGTAATCTTCCCCTTCAAAGTTATAAACGCTCGACTCTGTATCCATTGTAAAGTTTCTAAGTGAGCTCTCACCCATCTTGGACAGCTTCTCATTCATCTCCGCAGTCTAGGGAACGAAGGACACACCTTGTTAGATTAAGAATTAAAAAGCATAAGAACTATAGTTCACGTGGATTAGGCTTCACAGTACACAAAAGCTTCTTTTTCTGGAAATAACTATAATTCACATGATAAATACTTCCTCGGTCTGGGTTTAAAATGTTACGCACTAAGAACATTATCGTCTAATCTGCACCTCACCTTCTTCGCGCCCCGTTCCAAGATGCCATCAATATCCTCGTCCGTGATCTCGCTTTCCTTTGAAGCAAACACATGTGTCGCTCCATGTCTAATCATTTGAAGCATTTCATCTTTCCCAATTTTGTTCAGATTCTGATCCACGAGTCTTCCTAAAAACAGATTATTTTGTATAATGTTAACTTAACCGACTTCACTTTACTGGAAACATAGAATTCTAAATGTCAGATGTAATACTGTCATTTTGCCTCAAACATCAATCATTTCGGTTTATTCACATATGATATGTGAAAATCGAAATTAGATTATTTTTTAAAAAGTATCAACAGATGAGAGCATTATAAACACAAGAAGTTTCTGAAAGCAGAAAGATGTTAATAGTAAACCCCTCAATCTATTTAGAATGGTGAAGTACAAAAAAACCTTTCCTATTGCCAAATTTTATATAAGGACCAAAACATACATTAATTTCTGAAAACTTAATCTTAAGAACTGAAACTATTGAAAGCTTATTTTGAATACAGAAAAAACTCAGTATCAGAAAAGTTAGGTCTTAAACTGGCAAGAATTTTGACAACTCTTTAATTTGTGTTTTCAAACAAGCAGGCACCAAAACAAAAGGAAGTACCACACAGAACTGTTTCCACTCCCAGGGGCCATTCACACACACTGATCCAAGGCTTCAGCATTTGTACTCCAACCCCTTGTAATAAGTGGGTGAAGATCCAAGCTGTTTTCTGCAACTTCATGAACTACTTGTATCATGGTTTTAAGTCTATAATAGAATGCACAACCAAACACCTGTGACTTTCAGAGTCAGAGTATACAGTAGTCCCCACTTACCCAAGAGGGGACATGTTCCAAGCCTCCAGTGGAAGCCTGAAACCACAGGCAGTACCAAACCCTATGTATACTATGTTGTTTTCCTATAAGTACATACTTATGATAAAGTTTCGATGTTTCTCTCATATTGCTGTCTCTCCACTCCCCCTTTCCTTCCTCTTTCTCTAAAATCAATAAACATATTCTCAGGTGAGGATTTAAAAAAAAGGTATAAATTGTTTATTTCTGGAATTTTCCCTTTAACGATGCTGAACTGTGGTTGACTATTGGTAACTGAAACTGCATAAAGTGAAACCGTGGATAAGAGGGGGACTACTGTACCCACAGCATTTTACTTTGCAGGTAAACCCATCACACTTGTCAAAACATTCTTAGGCTGATAGAAACGACTTTCCTGTTGGACAGGAAGAGGGCTTTTAAGACATAAAGTGTTCCTGGGTTTTCTTGTATTTTGAAGTATGTCCCTCAGTCCCTAAGACAGTAACAGAGCTATGCCCCCGAGGCTTGCTGTTAGACTGATATATCTACAAATGGAATTAACAAAACCACTAGCACAAAATTTGCCCCCCCCCCAATTGAAAAATGAAAAACTTAAACAGATTTTCTAAACTGACTACAAAGGAATTAATATTACTTTTTTTTGTTTTGTTTTAGCCTTACCCAAGGACATGCTTATTGATTTTAGACGGGGAGATCAGAGAGGGGAAGAGAAACACCCATCGGCTGCCTCTTGTATGTGCCCTAACAGGAGACCAAACCTGCAACCTAGGTGTGTGCCCTGATCGGGAATCGAACCCATAACCTTTGGTTTACAGGATAATGCTCCAACTGAACAACATTGGGCAGGAATTAATATTTTAATTTAAAAACAAACAAACACATTTCATAGATGAGAATAATTTAAAACAAGAACCACATCTAAACACACAAATAAATGTGAGGGTAAAAAAACCCAAACTCAGTCATTACATCACACACGAGTAACTTCACTCTATGGCAAGCCCTGGAAGCTCCCAGAGACACTTCACCATACAGTTAACATAGTTCTTGATCCCTTACCTGAGTCACGACCTAGCTGTGACATTTAAATTATAAATGGTGGACAAGTGCCTTGCTTCTACCTGATTCCAAGCTCAAACTGGCATGAAAACTAAAGGAGCTAGATAATGGATGGTGTGAAGTCTATACCATGTTTGGTATTACGGGAAACCAAAGAAATGTGACATTTACATGGAAATTAGAGACAGATGGACAAAACCAAGACACATACGTGAAGTACTTGGTAAATATGTCAACAGTACACCAGTTTTACAGACAGGGAAGGAGTATACGCTCATGGGGCAGTATGAAAAGGAAGAAAGGAATGTGGGCTTAGTGATGGAGGGTTTTTTCCCATTTTGGCATTTTATGTATCCCAACTTCACTGTAAGCTTCATGAAAATATGTCTTCCTTTTTAAAAGCTGATCTACAGTGAGAATTTGAATCTCCCTTTAATTAATTCAGAATAAAATCCCTCTTTCCTGTAGTCCTATTCACGTAACTGTTTATTCCACGTCTCCCTCTTACTCAGTTATAAACTCCTTGAGACCAAGAACGGCTGTCAGTTTCACGTCCATTACCTTGTCAGCACTAAGAACAGTGCCTGGCATCTGCTGGGAGCTCAATAAAGAGCTGCAGACTAGAAAGAGAATATAATCAGCTTCTCCGAGTTTTGTTTTTATTTCTTCAGTCCCACTACGAATAATCAATGCAGTGCTTACTACACGTAAATAATAATCACCACAGCTCTATTTAATACGCACCACACTGAATGCTGGAAATTTTATGCACATTGTCCCCTTTGATCCTTAAAAATACAAAATAGTAGTTACCTTTATCCCCATTTAGTAAGATAAAAAACAGGCTCAGATAGTGTGAAAGAAATGCTAACTGGCAGAGTCCATATTCAAATGTAAATCTTCCTAAACCCAAACCCATCTTCCTCTTAGCAAAACCAAAGCTGACTATCTCTGCCTGCTGGCCTGATTCAGTGGATGCTTAAAATAATCCGGGAAAAAACATGCATCAATCCCACTTGGTAAATTTTTTAAGGTTCTGAGGCTCTCACCTTGTTGAATGACTATGGAATCCAGTCTGAGTTTCATCTCAGCACGTTCCACTATTCTTTCCTCCACAGTGTTATCAGTTATAAAGCGGAACACTCGAACTGTCTTGGTTTGTCCAATTCTGTGTGCTCGGTCCTAAGCAAATTACCATATATTCCGAATAAATTAAAAACTCATATAATAACGTTTGTGTATACTGAAAACAAATTTTATATATTCTCAAGTACAAAGCTTTTAAAAACTATGTAACAAACAACTACACCTAAAAACAGATTCACAGTATGTTACTATTTCTTCAATTCTCAATTTCTTAGTTTCAGTCACATTATTTGGTTATTTCAGAAAAACTTTTAGAAAGTATGGGACATACCATAGCTGATGACTGTTAGAAACTACCAGATTAATTTTACTAGATTATGCCAAAATAAAATACACATAACATCTCTAGGCAAGAAGAAATTAGTCTTTAAATGACAAAAGTTTTTAAAAAATCTTTTTTTCTTAGGTTTAAATTCAAAATGCTTTTCTACCTAAATCAAATATAAATTTTCACTGCTCTAAACTCCACCAAGACAAAAACACCAGTTTTTAAAGATTACCCAATTAACTATGGACAAGTAGTCAAATTAATGAGGATTCCATTATTCCACTTTCTGTTTAACTTCTGGGAAGTTCACAAACCACATTCCTACCAAATACCCCTGTCTAACTGATCAATTTTCCCTAGCCACCCTTACAAAGAATATAGAAAGAAAGTGACTAAAACCAGAGATTTAACAGTTGGGTTATTATGGTCACCAATATCATGGTCAAGTCATTAGCAGTATCCGTCTTAGGAATTTTTAAGTTTTTGACTAAAATCTACAGATCATAAACTTCCTCAAAAAAGGGTCTTTCTTCCCAGGCCAGAGTGATCAGTTGGTTGGGCATTATCCCACAACCTCCAAGGCCGTGGGTTCAATTCCCGCTCAGGACACATGCTCAAGCTGCAGGCTTGTCCCCTCTGGGGCATGTACGAAAGGCAACCCATCAATGTTTCTCCCCCGCTTTTTCTCCCTCCCCGCCCTCTGTTTTTAAAAAGAAAAAGTCTTTCTGCTCTGGCCAGCATCTAACATGGCAGGCAGGTTAGCAGCTCACCAAACCCATTTCCCTTTCCTCCTAGGGCACATCTATAAGCAATTCCCTTGTAGTCAGTTATGTGATTAGTTCTGGTCAATGAACATGGGGAACTTATAGATATGACCCATAAAAAATCTTCCTCAGCTCTCCCCCTGTCCCCTCTGCCACCAGAAGACAGAGAATACAGCAGGACTCTGAAGTCCTCAGACGTGGCAAAGCTGTAAGATGAAAACAGAGATGGTCCCTGACTAATGATGGTTTGACTTACGATTTCTGACTTTATGATGCCGTGAAAGCAGTATTTACTCAGTAGAAACCAGCTAGGCTAAACTATAATTTTTAATATGTTAAATGCATTTTTGACTCATAATATTTTAAACTTATAATGGGATTATGTCCCAAGAACACAACCCACTGTGAGTCGAAGAGCATCTGTATACTGACTTAGATGGAAGATCACCTGCAAAATCACCACTAAACTACCAAGGCAGAACCAAGTAACATTCTACTGGGTTAAATCACTGGCACTTGTAGATTGTTCATTAGCTTGCTCTACAAAAAATCTGTAAGCACAGAGTAAGGGTACTTGTTATCTCTTACCATAGCCTGGAGATCTACTTGCGGATTCCAATCCGAATCATATAAAATTACTACATCAGCAGTAGCAAGATTGATGCCCAGACCACCAGCACGTGTGCTTAACATGAAAACAAACTTTGTGCTGTTTGGTTCATTAAATGCATTGATGGACTCCTACAGACACAAAATAAAACAAATGTCAGACGACAGTTTTACCTAATTTTTTTTTTCTACCCTCCCTGGATTTTACTCACTTGTCTCTCATCATGGGGCGTCTGCCCATCCAGTCTGCAGTATTCATAATTTCTCCACATGCAATAATCTTCCAGAATGTCCAACACCCTTGTCATCTGACTGAAGATTAGTACTCGTGAACCTGTTGGTGAGCATAACAGTACATTATCAGAAGCTTCAACAGTAAGAAAAACTTCTTTAAAATTTAAAGTTAACCAGAACCAACACTAGCCTATTACCCCTTAGTTTTTAAGTTACCTAGTTGATTACAAGAAAAACTGTACTCATAATTTTCCAAGTCAATCATTCCTCATGTTTTTCCCATTGTGACATACATAAAAAAAGAGTAATATTTAACAGCACACTAAATAAAATAGAAAACAGTATTTGAAATAGAAATAATATTTGTGTCTGGCCTAGAAGGTCTTACCATCCCAAAGCCTGAAATCATTGTATTTCGATCACACCTACATTTAAAAATGACTTTCTACCACCGCACAGCTCTCCCACGTGCACGGCCCTGTGTATGCCCCCCCCCCCCGCCGCCCCCGCCCAACACCAGCGCTCTTCAACTAGTGCTGAAGACCCACCCCAGACTGAAGGACCATAAATGAGTGCCTCACATCCCCACTGAGAGCCCTTCACTTATCTGCCATCACTCAGATTATTCAACTGCCTTCCACTGCATCAGCCAGTTGCACAATGCCTTCCATAGAATGTATGAAGACAAAAGGATCATTTTGAAAAAACAATTATGAAATTCCCTGGGCTGATAATTTGCTGGTGTCCCACCTTCCACAACCCCAAATGCACACAAGGATGTTCAATAATCTTCATTTTCCTTGCAGAACTTATTGCAGCTTTCATTAATATCTGAGTACTGCCACTCCTCCCCACCAATTCTTTTAATTACTTCACTTTCAAAATAATTAAACTTCACCTTCTAACTATTTTAGAAAGTACATTTCTACAAAAACATATAAAAAAGAAAAATAAAACCAATCCACTAACAACTTTTACTGTATTTTTCATAGTCAATATCCTGTAGGAGAGTCATCTAGTGGTAAAGCTATTCTTATGAAGATACAGAGAAGCACAAATGGAGAAATCCAAAATCTGAGAGGAGACAAGCAGATATAGTACAAATAAAAAAAAAGTTTTGCCTTGAGTTTATTATTGTTGGAACTGGCTTCATACTAAGTTTGCTCTACATTCATGTGATTTAAATATGCCAGTACACAAACCACATATTCACTTTGATATAAAAAGCCAGCATGCTATAAATAAAACTGCTTTGGACCCATGCACATAATATTTAACTAACTGAAACCAATACCACTAGCATAACACCACTGTCTACCAAAAGATCTGGGAACTGCACATAGGTGGGAAGAACATTCTTGGCATCTTGTAACAAAAACTGGTTTCTGGGAAAGCATATATGAGATCTGTCCAGAAAAACCCAGCCATTATTAATATAATGAGAACAGTGTGTGCAACACTGATGTAACACTGCAGCCCAGAAGAGTGGACTGGAATGCACATTTGTGAACAAAGATGACTTCACTGTACTAGTCCGTGGGGGCAACAGACACCATGGAGTAAGCATGTGTACTGTGTGCCCATCACATTCAAAATGACTAAGTAAGGACAGCAGTGAATCTACAGGACAGCAATGAATCTACACCAAATTTTGCATGATACCTGAACATTCCTCTGCGGAAACTATTCAAATTAGAAGGCCACAGCTATGGGCAACTGGTGACTGGCAGCTTCAATACGGTAACACGCTCATTCATGCATCACATCTTATGCAGTTTTTTGGCAAAACATCAAATCACCTAGATGACTCAGCTCCCCTACAGCCCAGATTTGGTACCCTGCACCTTCTGGATTTCCCCAAAACTAAAATCACCCTTGAAAAGGACAAGATTTCAGACCATTGATGAGTTTCAGGGAAATACAAGGGGGCAGCTGATAGTGACTGGGAGAACTATGTGAGATCCCAAGGTGCCTACTTTGAAGGGGACAGAGATGTCCTCCTCCTATGTACAATGTTTCTTGCATCTTCTTCAATAAATGCTTATATTTTTCATATTACATGGCTGGATACCTTCTGGATAGGTCTCATGTAATACGAGAATCCTTCCCCCTCAATCTAGAGAACTTGGCTGCCCTACTCACTTTCTATAAGATTTTAAGGCCTATAATTTGGAGGAAGGTGGAACTCAGACAGAAGTTCTAAAATATTCTACATTTCAACTTTAGGAAGTGCCAGAGTTATCTTTTCAAAGTGTTGTTAGAACTTTAAAAAGTTTTCACTACTTCTTAATTGGATACCAGTAATATAGATACCTTGCTCTTTTAATTTGGGAAGCAGCTTGTCTAATACCACCATTTTGCCACTGTTGGTAACGAGATGCATGTCTGTTGTATAAGGTGGACCAGGTTCAGCTCCATCGAAGAGATATGGATGATTACAGCACTTCCTCAACTGCATCAGGATGTTCAGTAACCTCATTTTGTCCATCTTCCCTGCAGAGTTTAGTATATCTATATCCTTCATTAGTATCCGAGTATACCTGTGGAGAAGACAAATATCTTAAGAAGTTTCAAATGCTCTCTCCTCAGTCCCTGTCACCTTACACACTCAATCCTCTTCCCCATCTCAACCCAAAAAAACCTGTATAAACAACCCATCAACTTCTAAGGTGTGGTTAGGTATTTACCATACATAATCTTTCTTTTTCCTGCTGTTTTTCTTTATTGCCCTCAATGTTCTAATGTTCACACTTATGCTTTAGACCTTGAGGACCAACACAGTATAAATTTATCTTGGGATAAATTAAAACAGCATGATACTACATTTTTAAAAAATCAGTAAATATAATTTGTATATTTTAAATATAATTTTGTTTTGTAGTCTGTTCCAGCAGGAGTGTGTCACTATTTACTATTCATTGTAGCTAGTATAGCTTTTGGGTAAGAACACTAATCCGAGGAGGAAGGAAGAATCAGGAGAGGTAAAACATAATAAACGTAAGATAAATACAGCATGGCTTAAGTATAAATAGAAGTATATGGGATAGGGCAATGAAGCTCCAGCCATAGGCCAGATTGTAGGAAGTCTTGACTACACACTAGGAATTTAGACATTCCCTGCAAAAAAGAACAATCTGACTAAATAACAAAGTTTCAGAACCTTGAAACCTCTGAATAAAATCTTAAATAACCTATACAACCTATGCTTAACAACTCCAATTATGGGGCACAAAATATTTAAAGGTGGTCCTTCCAATCACAATTACAATTCTATTGTAAAGTTTACCAGTATATTTAACTAAAAAAGATGTCTTCCTTTAGCACTGACTTGTGTAAGTTCTGTATTTTAGAGCCATACAAGATAAGTCTAGTATCTTTGCTACACTATAAAAACCTTTCAAGTTTTAAGAACATTTAAGATGGTCTGCCTTCTATGATGGTTCTTTCCCAAATAACACACCCATTTCTTTAAATTATAGCCTTTCACTCCCTGGCTGGTGTAGCTCAGTGGGGTAACCGCTGGCCTGTGAAGCCAAAGGTTGCAGGTTCCGTGCTCGGTCAGGGCACATGCTTGAGTCACGGGCCACGTCCCTGTCTGGGGGTGCATGAGAGGCATCTAACCCACTAATGCTTCTCTCACACATCAGTGTTTCTCGGGGATCTCTCCCCTCCCCCACCTCCTCTCTCCAAAAAATAAGTAAAATCGTAAAACATATAAACAGACAATAAAGTATTCATATTATAAAAAATAAATTACAGCCTTTCAGTATGTTTCCCAACAACTCCAGCCCCTTGTGTAAATTCCTATCAATATTAAGGACAGTACTGAATATACTTGAGATATGATATAACCAATAAAGAATAGGGCAGCTATATATTTCCTGACTTTAAACACTATACTTATATTAATATGTGCCACGGTTACAGCATCTCTGCATCTACTTCACACTGTTGATTCATGTTGAGCTACCACAAAATAAATGAATAAAAATTATTAGTAAGTCAGAGGTTTCTAGCACTTCGAATTTCATATACCCATAAAACTTAGGCAAAGAAAAGAAGAAACTTACAAGGATTTTCATGTATTTTAAATTTTGTCCTATGTAGATATTTAAAAATGGCTACCATATATCATCACCATATATCACCATTTGCAAAAAGACATTTTATCCTGCCTAAAATAAGATGGAGTGGATTTTTTTTTAAGATTTTATTTATTTATTTTTAGAGAGGGGAAGGGAAGGAGAAAGAGAGAGAAACATCAATGTGTGGTTACCTCTCAAGTGCCCCAACTCAGGCATATGCCCTGACTGGGAATCGAACTGGCAACCCCTTGGTTCACAGATCCACGCTCAATGCACTGAGCTGCACCAGCCAGGGCCAGGAATGGAATTTTTTCAATTCATTAAGTAAATGTAGTTTTGCAGAATAAAATAAAGCACAGAATTTTTCTGATGTTTGTACAAATAATGTCTGTAACTTCATCAAACTATCAGCAATCCATACAATCCAGTATTTATGACCTACCAAGTTAACTATATGTATGTCTCACATCTGTGCAGCTTCCTTTTTGAAAAGCTCAAGTAGAGGGCTTTCTATTGTATCCCAATAAATCTCAAGTTGAATTTTCAGATTCCTAAACCTCTCATCCTGATTCTATCATCTAATAGTTCCATAAATTTGATTGGCAAGCCCTATGCTGTATGACTAGAAAACTCTTCAGGCAGAGTTCAATTCAGTAAACAGAAATTTCTGGAAGTTTACAAATTAGAAAAATAATAGACAAATAAAAATTAGTGAAGAATCAATAGTGATTATTACATACCATTCCCTCTGCATTTTGCTGAGACCCACATAGATTTTTACTTCCTTCTTTGGAGGTAAACTCTTTTCAACATCAGCCTTAATTCGACGAAGGAGGAATGGACGCAAAACCTTAAGAATAAAACAAACAACAAAAAAAGGAGATGACCTTATCTGTAACTTTAGTTAATTTCAGGATCTCAAAATTGTATATTAATCATATAGGAAAGAAATTTATCTGCTTAAATATCGTATTAGTTTTAGGACTTCTCCTTCCATATATACAATAATTTTTTTTTTTATTTTAATCATTGTTCAAGTATATTTTTCTGTCCTTTACTCCCATTCCAGCCCACCTACCCATTTCTTCCCACCTCCCTCCCATTTCTACCCCCCCTAGTTTTTGTCCATGTGTCCTTTATATTTGTTCCTATAAACCCTGCCCATTCTCCCCTGAAATTCCCTCCGTTCTCTCCTCTTATTAGTTAGTTCCTGAAGGGTAATACAAGGGCATACAACTCATGCATAAGTTATAAGGGCCTAACAACTATGCTGTACATTAAGAAACTAATGTAATATTGAATGTCAACTGGAATTTAAAGAAAATATTGTATAAAGAAGTGAAATACAAGTTGGAAAAACGTTAGATCACAGAAGGGGGGACTATGGCCCTGTAACGGAACATCTATAATTATGGACATTTTCGGCTATCGCACATTGGAGCTTGTCACGGGCATCTATCGTGTCAGGACACTGCTAAACATGGAAACCACCTTCCCCCTCCTGAAAGAATTATCCAGACCGAAATGTCAGTAGTTGAGAACTCCAGTTAGGTCATGAAAGGCCTTATGCCTTGCTTAGAAGGTCTGGCTTTATCCTGCTGCCAGGATTTCTTAATCTGGGGGTCTATTAGAGAAATTCCTCTATCTACCAACTTTCACTTACGAATCTTCACAGGAAGGACAGAGCTATAATTCACAGTAAAACATATCAACTCTGCTCACAAGGCACCATTAGGAGTTGCTTACACATAGTCACTGGATTTAAAAACAGAGCCCTGACCAGTGTGGTTCAGTTGGTTGGGCATCGTCCCACAAAGTGAAAGGTCACTGGTTAAATTCCCATTCAGGGCACAAGCCTGCGTTGCAGGCTGACTGGCCCTGGTTGGGCACATGAGGGAGGCAACCGATCAATGTATATCTCATCCATGTTTCTCTCCCTCTCTTTCTCCTTCCCTTCCCCTCTAAAATAATAATAATAAAGTAGAACAGATAGAGCTTTAGCCTTTCAGAATGGGACCTGTTCTATTCTTCTAAAGAATGTAAATGGAACTAACCTTTGGAAGCTTGTCTATGTTAATCCTTATGCAGCTCTTCTTTCCCCCACTTACTTTTTCTTAACCCTAAGGGACTACTTTTTCCTGTCATTAATCCAGGATGCATGCCAGGTTCTAACACTAAAACCCCCATACACCACTCCTGACCCCTGTTATAAGATCAGTTAAGTGGCAGGATTCAAGCAGACCTGATTCTGAAGACACTGTGCTCTTTTGTTTAAGTATAATCCAATAATTTAAATCTCTATCATTACTGCCACTGGAAACCTGCTTTAATCACCTGTAAATACTCACCATGTGAAGCCTCTCAACTAGCTTCTGATCCCCAAGGCAATTATTTGTATCAAACCAGGAATCGAAGTCCTAGATTAACAAATAAAAAATACCCTAAGATCAGAGATATTATTAACTGCAAATATCCTGTCATGTTAGCTATAACAGTGATTTCTAGACCTGTTTAATACTTAAGTTGTAAACGACAAAAAACATCTAGTTCAATCCCATTTTTCATATGTATATTGTCATTAACACTTAACTTTATAATTTGAGAATCATATCACTTCCCAACATTTTTCTAAAACACATCAAGATGACAATTTTCAGTGAAAATAGTTAGAAATAAGTTTTATAGAAATAACTAGAAAATTAATATTCTTGAAAAATATCTTTCCTGTTTCAGAAAACCTTCAAAATTAGAATCACTTTACAGTTTGTTCTCTAAGACAGCTCAGATGACTCAAACATAAGGTTTCCAGAACAACATCAATTTCAATTAAATCTACTAAAAGTTAAATTAAGATTACTAACATTTCATCAGTGTTTGGGTAAGATTTAAACACGTTAGTTTTCCTTACCTCTTCAGTATATTTACTATATATGTATTTTCTAAGTTAGTAAACAGAATCTTAAAATTCATTGTGTTAACTAAAAAAAATCTTTAACAGAAATGATTCACTGTCAATACAGTAAGAAAAAGAAATCACCTCAGACAAAAATGTGCACGTGCACAACTAAAGAAACTTTCTGAGACTGAAAATGTCTTTCAAAAACACAAAATTTCTCTATTCTTTTAAAATGTTCCTTAATATACCAAACCAAAATTAACACCTAAGAACTTATTTGAATAAACGTACTAATGCAGAACTGTTCAAAGACTCTCTCTCTCCCCCCTTCCCTCCAGGCATGGAGGAAAAGGTTAAAAATGAACTCTGGTCAGGCAAAAATCTGAAATTACTAACAGCATAAACTCTTGACGTAAATATTATGTTTGTAGGAACAACCAACTGTTCAAATAGCTAATTAATCATTTCACTGCAAACAATCTATAAAGGCGATGGTCAGATTCTACATTTGTTAGAACATAAAAAAATGGCTAGGCAGATTTCACCAAATTTGAAGGCCGTCTTTGGGAGTTTTAGATCCCATCTTTGGGATCTAACACACAGGTAAGGAGAGGCCGAAAATTCACTTGGGGAAACCCTGGAGCAGCACCTTAAAAACACAAGCAGCCCACCCGCAACCACTGAAACAAGGTCAGGTCACCATGATCACCCGTCAGGAACGCAAATGCATGACATTGCAAAGAGAGAAAACAATGACATAAAATGAAATTAAAAATAAAAGGCACAGAAGTAAATTTTCGGGATGCATAAAAAGGGTACTAGGTTACACCAGGCTAACCTTGTAAAAGCACAAAAAATTAATGATTTTCTCAAGCAGCGCTAAAAGCAGGCCAATTCTATTACAAGAAAATGTATAGCATTTAAACAAAAATACCATAATTCTAAATCAGAGAGCAATCAGAAATACTTACATCAGCTGAATTAAAAACATCTGGTAACAAAAAATTAAGAAGTGACCAGAGCTCATGCAAGTTGTTTTGAAGGGGTGTCCCAGTCAGTAATAGTCGATTTGTAGTCTTGAATTCCCTCACTATTTCTGACAACTGAAAGAACCAAATTCATCATTATGATACTCTACATACTGATCACATAACAGCACAAATAATTTTCACATCTAAGTGTCAAATTACCTTAGATTTTTCATTTTTGATTCTGTGAGCTTCATCTATAACTAAGTACCTCCAATTGAATTTTTTGAAAACAGACTTCTCTTTAATAAGCATTTCATAGGATGTTACACATACATCCCATTCTCCCGGTAATAAAACATCTCTGACAAAAGCAGCCTGTGTAGCAAGACAAAAAAAATAAAAATAAAAATAAAATACACACACACACACACACACACACACACACACACACACACACCCTCATGCAGAAATAAACTATGCATTAAATTTGTGGATGGCAAGTAATCTAATACATAAAAGGTGTGAGAATATTAAAAAGGGCTAGAGTTGCTTATATTATGCAAGCATCTAGAACCAGCTTATCACTAAAGTTAACTTCATTAACCAATTAAGTGTTGGAGCCATTTAATAAAAAATAATTGACAAAATTCAACAGACTCTTAAAGTAGTTTCTTTCTTCGATTCCACTAGGTCCTGAAATTCTTAGGAGACAGGTTTAGGCAAGGGGGTGGGGCTGTTCTGCAGTTCTGACATACAGTGGACTGGACTGAAGGACAGTCTGCAGTAAGCATTTAATACCATATTTATGGACATACTAAGACACTGCTATTACTATTCTCATCTTACAAGCGAGGAAAGTGAAGCAACAGTGGTTAAACAACTAGGCTCCAAAACACAAAAACCAAATTGGTAACCTAAAATACTCAAAGCATCTATAAAGGGAGAAAAAATTTATAATCATCACTGATAGCTGAATGATAGGAAAAAACAATTCAGTACATAATCTTTAAATACAGCTTGAGTTAATTTTTAAAATGAGCTTTGTAGTTTTAATAGTATTATTTCCATTTCGTCTTCTGGAAGGATGTGTCAATGGTTTGACATTTTAACTTACTTCCATAGCTATCATACCAACTCACCAAATTACTGTAACTGACTCAGACTACCTTTCAAAACTGTTTTATGACTAGTACCACTATATGCATCAATCTAAAAATCTGGCTCCTTAAATTTTCAACCACTTCACTTGTCTTCTTTTAAAAACAAAAAAACGCTACTAGAATGAGACAGACTTTGATCTTACACAACCACTCCCAAAAGCAGGAGAAATAAACTATATTCTTACAGCTCTCTAGAGTCTGCAGCTCCTTTTCCCCAGTATGATTCTTAACCACCAAGACAATACCACACTTGCAAACTTCTACTATCTGTAAAGACCACGTTTATTACTGGACCCCAGGTCTTTTATGCCTCCTCCAGCTGTCCCCCTCTGCCAAACCTATATTCAAATTCTTTTAATATCCAAAATGTTAGAAACTTACTCTTTGTTCTTTGTCCCCTATCAAACAGACAGACCTGAGTGTTGGCACCCATCTCTTGAACTCACTCATCCAGTTGTGTAACGTAGACTTCGGAACCAAAACCATGTGCGGGCCGGGGATGTTTCTGTAGTGTTTCATGTACCCAAGAAGAGAAATTGTTTGCAGAGTCTTTCCCAGGCCCTGAAAGATTTCAGAATATCCACAAAGTTATTAAAAACAAAACAGACACCTATTTATACTTCCTAACGTATACATTTAAAAGTTGTTTTTAATAGATAATAAACGGCAAAATTTGGTACATGTCAAGTTCATGAGTATTATGTCATTTAATCTATGAAGGAGGTACTGTCTTACCATCCCAATAAGGCCAGAAGTTTAAGTAACTTTTCCAAGGTCACCCAGCACAGCTAGAACTGAAACCCATTTCTTTTGATTCCATCCTATGTCCAAGCAATTAACTTTCAGCACTACTGAAATGTTTTTAAACATTCACTACATAACAAGTAAACAAGAAGAGAAAATGTTTTATGAAACAGAACTGCACAAACTGCCATCCTGGAAAAAATATTTATTGATAATAAATTAAACATTCAATGACCTCACCTGTTTTTTTATAAAAGTGAGGAAAAATAAACAAATCATTATGTTACAAGTCAACCAAAAGCATGCTTCTCAAAATGTATTTTTAAAACTGTTACTTTCATAGAAAAAAAAAAACTCCTCATAATTGAATTACAGATTCTACTTACACACTTAAAGCAAGCTGCTTCTATCAGTCTGAGAGGAAATTAGTTTGCTACCAGTTCTAGATTGTAACCAACAAAGCTATGTTATACGGTCTTCACTTTTACAAATTTAATGGTATAAAATATTTACATGACAAAATATGACCTTCTTAAAAACTACTGATGACATACCATTTCATCTGCAAGGATGCCATTGATGCCATTTTCATACAAAGAAATGAGCCAGTTTAATCCTCGAACTTGATAATCTCTCAGTTTACCCCACTTTACATCTAAGAACAAAAGAAAAAACACAGTGCACATTTTAAAGACAAGAATTGTAAGTAGGCAGTACCTTGCATCTGACACTCAGAGTCTGACTTGGGCCTACATGGGCTAACTCTGACTTTCTTTACCAGGTTTTAGAATGGGAAATTTGCAAGTTCCAATATTGCAAGCCCCTAAAGGGAGCTGCTGTGGTTTCAAGCGGAGCAGGAACAGATGAACATGAAAGGTGACAATCACGTGCAGGAAACATGACTGTAGACAGAAGACCCACCCCAATCGCTCAGTTCCTGTGTTCCCAGGTACTGGTCCTGGGGACTCTGGACGCTATTTCCTTTTTAATGTCATCACAAATGCTTCTGACCCAAACAGAGGTTCTCTGGAACTTTTCTATCTCCTTCAGGGTTTACTACACATTCCCCACCCCCCACCCCCACCCCCAACAATTATCAGGTATATACGTCATAATTACTTGATTTTATTTTTTAAATTAGTACTTTGGTATCCCATCATCTTTTGAAAAACACTACTTTAGGATGAAAACCTAACAATGCTGGGAAAACTAGTTACAGTGTAGGAATATGAGAAAGAAATAGCCCAAATAATTCAATTTCCTTTCCCCTTGTACCATATAACTCTCTGGTCTATAGCTACATGAAAAAAATTAAAAATGGAAACTGAGTATTCCATAGCCCCCCACCCCAAAAAGTGAAGACACATTTTTTCTAACCAGATCCTGGTCTTGCCTAAGTTTAATTTGCTAAGAATTCACGTTAACAGCAATTAAAAAACAAATCCAAATAGTATGTCCTGTATTGATCTTTATTTTTATATATGAGTATATATATATATTTTTTTGCTCACAACTACTATGATCACACAAACTAGACATCAGGTGAGAGAAGAATGTGGAAAAAAATGCTAGGCTTCAGTAAAGACAAATGGAAGTTTCTGTGCCACTGGACAAATTAAGATTATATACGGGTGAAACTTAAACCTAATTAACCACTTTTTCTTCTGGACAAAACACTAATAACAAATTTCAGAAAATATTTTTAAACAAATCAACACAAAATCGTAAGATGTATAAGACAAGTCTTCATCAAGCACCTTTACACGTGACTTTTCTTACCTCAGACAAATACAAGGCAAAATTATTTCAAGTTTTACGTATTCATGTAGATAATAAACACAGTGGTGTTTTATGTCTCCCTGCCTTTGAAAAGCAGCACCACTATCACTAACACATTGTCATTTCTGTCAAAAATGTGGTATATTTCACAATCAACAAATTTCAAAAAGTTATTAAAAATTCCCTTAATAAATTATACCAAGAAAAACCCAAAACATTAACCAAAGGTTGTCTCAAAGAGAATTGGTCTAAAAAATCAAGTAATTAAATATGTGTAACATACATGAAGGAGAGTCTTCAAATCGAGTACAAACATTGGTTGCTTTGGAGCTTTCTGTTAATAGTTCTTCATCCTCCTCTTGCTCTGTTCTTCGGTGTCGGTAGCTGCAGAATTTAAAATAAAATCAAGTGATATGAGTTTTGGCTTTAATTTTAACTAGCTATTACTATACTAACGTTGACAGGCTGGCTGACCAAGACCCCACAAGAGCAAATTTTTTTTTTAAGATTTTATTTATTTATTTTTAGGGAGGGAAGGGAGGGAGAAAAAGAGAGGGAAAGAAACATCAATGTGCGGTTGCTGGGGGCCATGGCCTGCAACTGAGGCATGTGCCCTGACTGGGAATCAAACCTGCAATGCTTTGGTTCGCAGCCCGCACTCAATCCACTGAGCTACGCCAGCCAGGGCAAGAGCAATTTTTTAACAGGCATCTAAGTTAAGTTTAAGAAAGTGAACCACAGAAATATAGAATAAATTTAAACCTAAAATGTCTTACATGCTTTTCCAAAACAGAGAACTGTTCAAACAAAGTAGTACCTTAAGTTAACCAGAACATGATAAACTTAGATTGATTATTTACTTTTAAGGAAATATGCAGCCAGTAAAACCTCTTAATTTGTATTTCAAAGTTACCTTTTTAAGTATTTTTGCCAGAAAAGATACTGTCCCATAAATCACATTTTAAAAACTCTCATTTTAACCCAAAAGCTGCAGAATATTCAGAACAGACACTTAGGAGCTTAAACAATGACTCTTCATCAGCAATTCATCAGAATTACTCAGAACTTTTTAAATACACAAGCCCAGATTAGATATCCCAAGAGGGTCAGATACATCCCTTCAAAAACTAATTTTCTAAAGTTGTATCACCAGATTCCTTAATCTTAGGTTGGTAAAACTACTTATTCCCCAATTCTGAAGCATCCAATTTATAGCTTTATACGATCAACAAACCTTTTCTTAAGTCTGAAACAATGCAAATACACCCGAAGTACAAAGTCTTCTCATGAAGTTTGGAAGATGTTAAATAATAGCGCTCCAGTTATATACTGGGGCAGGGGGGTGGGAGGCAAAAATCCCAGAATTTATTTTAAAAGTGTGTATTTTTTTCTTACATGTTTAAACTTCAGTCACCTTCAAAGTACTCTCCATTTGATGTAATACACTTATCAAGATTTTTTCTCCACTGTTCAAAACAGTTTTTGACCTCATCAATTTTGATGCCTTTTAGTGCTTCTGCCGTTTTGTTTCACCTCTTCCATGCTGGCAAAACATTTCCTTTCAGGAGTTTTTCATCCAGGGTAACAAAGTCGTTCAGGGCAAGATCCGGTAAATAGAGAGGTGGGGCAAATACCATTTTTTGGTTAAAAACTGCTGACCACTCAGCGTGGTGCGGGCAGATGTGCTCCTGAATCACCCATCATGAAATGGACAAACATGCTGAAAGTCTTGAGAAAAAATTCACCGCCAGCTAGGTTCCTAGAATACTCACGTAGTGAGGGAGGCCTGTACTGCAAGGGGCCCATCCCCCGAAAGATGACACCAGTTTTTTCGGGGTTCCCCCATCAGACAATGGGTAAGGAGTAATATATATGGGATGAGTGTAAAACACAAATAAAATCAGGTCTTATGTTTATGCTTTTGATGATAATTCCTTCAAGACACAGATGATACTTCTGTTTTTGTAAATTGTGTAGTAAATTTAAGATGGTTGATAAGTTTGTAATTGCCTTTTATATAAACCTGAGAATTTTCATTGCTTATCACATTTCATTTTTTACACGGTCATTCAGGAAGATAAGACTGCCCTAAATCTATTAACTGTGACAAATTAAACATCTTAAGTTATCCAATTAGCTCCAAAATGGTAAAATAATTTATAAGTTTAACATGTTAGAGTTATTTTACACATTTTGAACAACCTCCTAGGGATGGCATACAACTTCACACATCAATTATATAAAGACAACTAAGTATTTAACACATTTTAAACAAATTGTTGTGGTATAAATCATTATACCATGCCACAGACCAGCAAAGACTTAAAAGTAATATCCTTGATACAGGTATGCAGTTTGGGCGAGACCACAGCACACAAAAAGTACAATCTAAATTTAAACGTGGATTATTTTGATTACTTCCATGTGATGTTAAACAGACCACTTAACCTCTGCACTTGTTTCCTGCCAAGGAATAGCATGACATTTGAATTCCCTACTCAATACAGTTGCTGCAATCCACAAACTGTGTAACACTATGAAAAAGAAGGCATCGTAGGTATTTATTTATGCATGCACGGAGGACTACATTCTGCCCAAACCAACTGAGGCCAAGTAAACAACAGAACTAAAACAATTTTTAAAATAAAATGTATAAACTACTACTCACTCGCCAACTGATAGCAAGTTCTGTTTCTCATCCTTCTTTATTCGTGGACGCCCTGGTTTCATCTTCAAAGGGGAGGTTGGAGTCTTCTGAGCAGCAGGCTGAATGAAATGTGCAAACAGCTCTGTCTGCTTTAATAAATACTCAAATCTATTTGCTCGGTCAGTTTGCTGCAAAAAATTTTAAGACACATTTTATCAGAAATATTACTTTAGAAATCAAGGCTTCAACATCCCTCTATAGAATGAACACAGCAGTAACAAGGAACAAGCTACTGACACATGCAGCAACACAGGTGAGTTTCAGAAGCTTTATGCTACATAAAAGAAGCCAACTGCAAAAGACTATGTATACATACTGCATGATTCTACTTGTATGAAATTCTAACCAATGATAGAAGGCAGATCTGAAGTAGCAAGAAGAAGAGGGAAGGAGCAAACTTTTTTTGTGATGATGAAACTGTTTCACGTTAATTTTGGTGATGGTTAAATGACTGCGTATATGTGCTAAAACTTAATGAATTACAAACTTACATCTCTGCCTGTGAAAGTTTAAAATGTCAGTTTTACCTAGCAAAGCAAATACCAGGTGTCCAAATACCACTGTTATAAAAACTATTTTTCAAATAAAAATAAAAAAATCACACCAATATAAAAACTGAAAGACATTTTGCCTCTTATTGAAGTTTTCATTAGTTCAACATTAAAAATAAACATAATAGGTAAATTATGTCAGACTGTCAGGAGGTGATAAATGCTCAGAGGTAAAACAAAGTAAGGCGAGGGGGGATAGGGGGTGAGGAGCACTGCAATTTTAACCAGAGGTAACATCTCAACAGAGAAAGGGGGAGGGTTCCCCTCCCTTAGATCTTAGCACACCTTTCTTAATGCTCAAAAACCTTTAATGCCCTGAATGGTGTGGCTCAGTGGGTTGGGCGTTGCCCAGGAAGCAGATCGGTCAGTCACTGGTTTGATTCTCAGTTATGGCACATGCCTGGGTTGTGGGTTCAGTCCCAGTCCCAGGCCCAGCGCATGCAAGAGGCAACTGATGAATGTATCTCTCACACACGGATGCTTCTCTCCCTCTCTCTAAAAATAAATAATAAAACCTTAAAAAAACATTTTAATGGCTCTAGATGTCTAAGATAGCCTGTTTTCAAAGTGACTGGCGACCCATTAGATCAAAAACACCCAAAGGTCTTTATTACCATTTGCATGGTGGAGTTTGAGAACTATTCCCTTAAGGAAGAAAGAATAAATTCCACCAGGGATTCTACACGATGATTTCAAAATTCTCTCCCACTACTCATTCAAGTATTGGTAGGGTTACAAACCAGTTACAAAAAAACAAGGAAGTCAGAATATTTACAGAACAAACTTTCAGTGGAACTGTGGTAAACGGGGAAAACAAGACAAGACCTTGTTGCTTGAGAGAATGACCAGAGATATTAAATAGAAGAGATAAAGGGAGAAAAGCTAACAAATAGGGAAAACCAGAAACATTAGAATAAGATCAGCAACCTGAATGAAACAAACTATAAAATCAAATGGGAGACTAAAATCAACAGCCTTGGAGAAGCTTCTTTATCTGAGACAAGAGGAAGTGACAGTACTGCAGAGGCCCACATGTTGGGAAACAGAGAGGAAGCAAAGTTAAGACAGACCTGCAATTCTTTATGAAGGGAGACAGAAAGTGAGGGTTTTGGTAGAAATGGAGTAGAAAGCTTAATCAGAGTAGTAAAGTGTTGGAATGGCTAAACGGGATTATTAGTAATAAATACTGAAGGCCCAAGAGAGTAAAAAAAACACAAATTTATTCTGGTACAATAGGTACTAGTACCATTTTTTTGGACTGTAAGATGCACCCTCCCCCCAAATTTGGGAGGAATAATGGTTGTTAATGCAGCTGTTGAATTCTGTTTACATTTACATTGCTGAAATATTATGTTATTTATGTTAGTAAATATTTTACCACATTTTTTGCTTCAAAATTTTCCCCCTCTAAAATCTAGGTGCGTCTTATGGTCCAAAAATACAGTGCTTCACGTCCTCAAACAGTACTCAGCAGCATCTTGGGTTGAAGAATGCGGAGAGTAGGGGGATGGCTATCAAGAATTATGCATGGTTAGGAACTAGCAGATGATATGGGAACTTGCTTAGAAGAAAACTTTTAAAATCATGATGTTGAAAAGGAAATAAAATCAGACGATTTGAAAACTCAGAAGAAATGAGAATCTGCAGTGAGGCCAACATGAAGATGCAAGGCACTGTAAAATAATAAATAAAACACTGAAAGTCTTCAATTATAATCAGATTTGTCATAAACACTACTTTGCAAAAATATGAAGAGATCAGATCATAAGGAGGTAAACAAACCAATGAAACAATGCTATAGAAGAATACTGAGTAGTGGTGAGAAAAGATGAGAAATACAGGGTGGGGCAAAAGTGGATCTACAGCTGCTCATAGGAAAGCAATACAATAGTTAATAAACTGTAATACAATAATAAACTCATTTCATGTACTCACAGCTGTAAACCTACTTTTGTCCCACCCTGTATTTATAAGATTAAATTTCCAAAACTATTAAAATTATGAGATACTGTCATGGACAGCTTGGGAAACTTTCATTCATTGAATGACACTAAGATGTGTGGGAGATAATGAATTCAGCTTTGGATTTTACTAAATGAGAGGTACCAAAGGGACTCCAGGAAGCAAATGAAAACACGATAGTTGGAGGCATCTGGGCTATAAATAAATATGGCAGGTGAAAACTAATGATCAAGACCAAAATGTCTAAGAAGCAGTGTTCAAAATTAATGAAGGACAAAGGATATCATCATCTAAAAAAGGGTTTCTCAAGGCAAGTAAAAATTTTTGAAGAGTAATCAATGAGGTCAAAGTCAAGTGAGATCAGGGAGAATAAAACTAAAATTAAGCCACAGAATTAATCGGCAATTACATTCACTAGCACAGTGTTAACAGCAGAATCTAAATTGTAACAGTTAAAGCCCTGGCTGGTGTAGCTCAGTGGATTGAGCGCCGGCTGTGAACTAGGCATCGCAGGTTCGATTTCCAGTCAGGGCACATGCCTAGTTGCAGGCCATGTCCCCCAGCAACGGCACATTGATGTTTTTCTACCTCTCTCTCTTTCTCCCTCCCTTCCCTCTCTAAAAAAATAAATAAATAAAATCTTAAATTGTAACAGTTAAAGAAATGAATGAAAAAAGTAGAGCTGGCAAATATCTCTTTTAAGTAAGTTTGACAACAAATATAGGAGACAGGACAATTAGAGGTATACACATATATAAAACATACTAGAAAACATACACAATAAGTCATTTACACTTGATTTTGAAGCTATTTAAGAGACTCAAACATATTTAATGATCTTGAAAAAAATGTCAAAGGATAAGGACAAAGTAAGTTTCAAAAAAATTTGTTAAAATCTACCACATGTCGGATATTGTTCTGGGTGTCAAAGAGGGAAGATGAAGACACTGTGTCCTGCCCTTATGGAGCACATTGTGTTGTGTTGTGGAACGGAGTGCGGTTATTACTTAGCACATTACTGAATCTGAATTTAAATTTAAAGCTGTTTCTAAGTACCGGTTAAGTCACATGCAACAAAGTTTCCCAGAAGATACAAACTGTGAGCTGGGTCTTTCAGGATTCCAGCATAACATCATCATGTTCCCTTTTGTAAAGATGCCATGCATACTGAATGCTATAGGCAAGGAGCATATATTATTCTCCTAACACAAGCCATATAATTACATAACATTATGTGAATTCACGTAATACTTTTACATTTCCTTCATATAGGCAAATAAGATACAAATGTTATGGTATTCCATGTTACACATATTTCAATTGGCTACCTGTGCCTCAATTACAAAAATTAAACACAGAAGTTTGGCACATGCAATCAGCTAATAAAAAGTTATCATCACAGACTCTAGTCATATACCTAGAACATACCATTTTTTCTTCATAGGTTGGATCTGGTTCTTGGATTTCTTTTTGCTTTCCTGGAGATGCATCATCAAATACTTCCTAGTAGGAGGGAAAAAATCATGGTTTTTCAAGAATAGTTAAGATTGATTTCGGCCCAAAAACATTCTGAGTAATATATGCCTGTCTCAAACTTTCTAGATACTTAAATGGCTATCATCTAACAGTTAGATTCCATCCTGATAGGAAATGAAATAACAAAATGGCACAACCCATTTAACCCAAATATGCAAACTGTGAGACTACTGCCAAGAATAAAAAAGATTATTGCCGACAATACCCTAGAACAAAATTACTTTCAGAAAAGGTTTCTAATAAAAAAATTATGAAATCAAATAGTATAAAAATTTAAGAAAATATGTGTCCTTCTAATCATAAGACTGCAGTATCTACTGTGCTACCACAACAATGTATACTTGGAAAATAGCACTATTAGTCACCCTTATCTTCTGGAATAGTACCAAAAAAATTTCATGTAGCCTAAGTTGAATACAATCTGATTCCTAAATTGGTAATAAATGTACCATTCTGGCAAATTTATTCCCTCAGACATAAAAAAATGCCAAAAACAGGACTACACACAGACAAACCCAGTAGTAACTTCTATACTGCAGAGTTCCAATCAGTCATTCAAAGGAACAGCTGATTAAAAAAAAAAAGTATAATTTTCATTAATGATGTGCAAACGGTGCTTGGTAATACATAGTATAATAAAGATATCTGTGACTAAAAAGTTTGGGGGGAGGAGGCTAGTATAGTACTAAATTATAGTCAAGTGACTACATTCAAGTCTACCTTCATCACTGACCTTTAGGGACCTGTGAAAACTCATCACAAATCTGGTCTCCACAAGTGAAAATAACATAGCCACCTACCTAGCCTACCTCACAAAATGGTACTTTGAAAAGACAAATATACCCTTAAAAAATGTGCTTTCCAGAAGCAGTCATTACTTCTTCCATAGTTAAAGAGAAGCCTGGACTCCAGGTCTTGAGGGGACTGTGACCAGGGGCAGACAGCACCCCTCTCCATCTGGCTGGTCAATAGTGAGACAGGAGGAGGGAGACAGGCTCCACCCACACTGCCAGAGAGATCACAAAGTAAACAAAAAAAGGAGATGGCTTCCTGATCTATCAGCACCAACCAAAAAGAAAAAATTAACTGAATACACAGGAAAGTAGCTAGTACTTCTGGGAAAGTCAGTTTTATTGGAAAAAAATCATGAATGCAAGATTTCATTTTTTTTCTGATTTTGGAAAAAACCTACCTTAAAATTCTACTTTCAAACAAGGGCATTAAAATTTTTTTTCTTTCAACTGTGAAACAGATTCAGATAGTCAGATATGATTCCACATGTATGCTGAAACCTAGTTTTTGCCAGCAAACCTCCATGATTTCTAAACTCAGTTAAAAAGGCTAAAGGTACATTTATGTTAAAGACCCTCCCCCCAAATTGCACTGCAACGTGAAAAGAAAAAAAATCTAAATCTAAAGCCAGTCAGGGAAGAGAGACCCGTCAAAGGCGGGTGGGTTTTGGAGCCAGACCCAGGTTCCCCCACATTCCACTTTCCTCGTGGGGAAAGAAAAATGCGCGGACTTCACAGGGCACTTCTTATCAGATCAATACTCATACTTTAACTTGAAAATAGCAACTGAACAAAATACTTTGTTTTGGCTTTAAACTACTGTTTTCTGATATTTAAATCGGATCTCTAGCGAGACATTTGTTGTTATTCCAAAATTTGAATGGCAGATCCTTGAGAAACTAATGAAAACAATGAGCGTGACTTTGCAAAGAACTGCTCATTTAAACACAATTCCAGCGTCACAGATTTTCAACCTCCCTTACCCCCAAGAAACAGATTAAGCAGCCCCGGTAATCAGTTCAAAAGAACCATTCAAAACCTTAAGAAAAAAGTACAAGTAGATAAGATTTTGAGACAAATCTCAAATCATTGAAAACTACAGAATATCAGGTGTCCTATTGTACTAAAACCTACCTCACCACTAAAAGTGCTTTCAAAAACTAGTAACACAATGTCACTTCACCCTAAATTAGACCTACGGTGACCAAATAAAACTACTACGCCAAATGCTTCAATGGTAAATTGCACCACCGTTCCCTTACTGTGTTAATTCTACATTAAGGCTCATTTTTGGAGCCGTATTACCTTCATTCTGCCTATCCAAGGATGGAAAAATCCCAGAAATCTTTGGGCTTCAATCCTAAACCGGTCGAAGGCCAAGAATAAAAATTGGAAGAAGGAAGCACTTTGTTCCCAGACATCGAAAAACCTTGGAGCTCACCCAAGAGACCCGCCTGGCGCTCCGGAATCTGCTCGCCCCGCCCCAGCACTCTCACCAGCCCCGGGGCCAACCCCAACCCAGGAGGCCGGCTCGGCGGCGAGCTGCACCAATTTTCAAAGGAAGGCCAAGGCCCCCGAAGAGGAACTGAGTTGGACTGAATCAACCCGACCAACCGACCCTGACCTACTAATTCATTCACCCACCCCTCCTTTCCCCCCTCACAGGAGATGGGGGTCCAAGGCAGCTGCCACAGCTTGGTGGCTTCCCTCCCTAAGGAACAGGGCCGGGGAGGGGCCACCATTCCCTTCCCCCGAGCAGCTGCGCCTCGCTCATCCCCACTGCACACCCGGCCATCCAGCTCTCGCCATTGTTTTCCACCCAGAACTGTTACCGCCCCCGCAAGGACTAGGATGAAGAAAAGAAGGCCCAAGTCCTGGGATGCGCAGCTTTTTAAATGCCTTCCCCCGCCCCACCCGGCTACCCCTCACTCCTAAGGGACGCTCCCTCGCCCTTCCCCCAAGTTTAGTGGAACTAAAACCTAGATTCGGAGACGGGGGAGGGCATTATGGGAGTCCGGGGTGAAAAAACAAACTAACCCTCTCCGCCTCGGTAATCAAGAACATCTGTTTAATAAGAGCGCTCGAAGATTTGGCAAGAGTCCCTAAAAACGTGAGGTGCCAGAAACCCATCGTCAGTCCTGGCAGGTTCAGCACAGGTCGCAAGGGCCAAAGCATCATTTCGGGTCCAAGGGGCCTGAGACCGAGTTGGGGCGCAGGAGGAAAAGTACAGGTCTGCCTCCGATCGCCAACATGCAGGCAGGGCACCAGCTCCCTCTTCCCCACGGCGCCCTCTCCCCGAGCCACCGGGCCACCCTCACCTCCATCTCAGAGTCCGCGAGGCCGGCGCCGGCCTCGGAGGGGGCCGCCTGGGCCGCGACGCCCTCGGGGCCGCCTTTGTTGCTGCTGTTGCTCCCGCTGCTGGCAGCCGAGGCTGCGGGCTTGCAGGGCGCGCTCTCGGGAGGCGGGGATGGCGGAGGCTCGGCGGCGGACGACATGATGTTCCGTCTGCGTCACCCGCTGCTGCCGGAGGCCGGGCGCTGCACGGAGGAGGAGGCCTAAGCCTG
Organism: Tonatia bakeri; assembly: GCA_004024845.1. NCBI lineage: Eukaryota > Metazoa > Chordata > Mammalia > Chiroptera > Phyllostomidae > Tonatia > Tonatia bakeri. Next base: position 700,018 of record PVIA01000028.1, on the reverse strand, counting down.
GGTGGTTGCGTCGCCAGGGGCTGATGGAGGAACAAGAGGGCTACCCAAATGCCCCCTGCGCTGGGGCTCCGCGATGGGCCTGAGCCGAGCCCAGCAACCTCCCACTGTGGTCGTCGTCCTCTTCCGCGGGGCTCGGGTTCGGCCGGGGCTTACCTCACGGCGGGAATCACGTCGACGAGAGTGGGCGGGGCCACCCGGGTCACTGAGGTCAGGAAAGGCGGGCTTATTTACAAGAGGGCGGGGAGTAGCGGCTAAGGGGAAAGAAAGCCAAAGAAAGACCAAAGCGAAGATATAGACTCGCCGCTTCGTCTTCTTCGGTCGATCTCGTCTGTCTCGCCTGCGTGCAGGACACCCACGTACGCCACCGACTTTCAACCCTCGCGAGATTGATAGTTAGCTAATTGACTGGGTTCGACTGCGCCTGCGCACTCTCCGCTTTTTTTAACCCTTGGCCACGCCCCCTCAGGGCCCCCCAGCGGGCTCTAGGGACAGGAATGGGAGAGGCCTGGTGGTGAACCTGGTGACTTAGATTTGTGCGTCAGATCCGTGGTCTGACGCGAGCGCACTCTTACACGTGATTCTAACGGCCCAGTGTCTTCTGCCTGGTATCTTCTTGGCCTTGGCGGGCTGGCGTCACTCGCCGAGAGCTTGTCCAGGTCTGACGTCGCCTAATGAAAGTTGATGACTGTGCAGGCTTTAAACTTCTGCCTCCCCTCAGCGGCGTGACGCCACGGCGTTGACGACACTATGGTTACCCCACGTGACGTTTCAGTGTTTTATTGTGTACAGAGAAGTGCTCGTTAGTGTGACTTTTAAAAAGTTTTTACATGTTAGCTATATCAAACATCTATAAATACTTTCTACTTTCCTTCCGTACCGAGTTGGATGGTATTTTCTCTGAATTTATATGCTGAAAATAAGCGCCCCATGTTGTAGGTGAGAGAATAGGTAAGGCAAAGAGGCCGGTGGGTTGTATCTTTCCCTCAACCACCGAATGGAAGGACCCTTGTCAGACCCTCTCCACCAGCGCTAGCTGTCTCTCTCTCCTTAAGTCTGTAGGGCACAATTAACTATTGTTTCTCTGGACTTCTAATCTCAGGACTGGGAAGATTACTAAAAGCATCTCCCCCGCGCAGGTGTTTTAAAACTTATACAAACAGGACATAGCAGACCCGTGGACAAGGACCCTGAACTCAAAAATAAAAGCCAAACAAACTGAAGCCTGCGCTATCAGCCTGAAATCTGAACAACTAATTGCCATGACTACCCAGCTACGATCCCCTTTTTTGATCCAATAAAAACTCAGCCCCTAACACTCAAGGCTGGTGTGCTTCTCTGCAAGGCTGGTGTGCGTTCCCTCTCTTGGCTAAAATAAAAATAAAACTTTCTCTCTGCATTTTTTTCTCTTTGTGAATTCTTTCTCAGCCCGTATCACCGACCACCCTAACACCAAATATTAAATAAAAATATACGTTTGTCTCTTCTCAAGAAGTGTAAACAGATAACCAATACTAACTATTTGCACAGCCTTAGGCACCTTCAACAGGCCTTGGGCATCCTAGGTTCCAGAGCAGGCTTCAGAACTTAGCTCTGTGGATGCAGATGTTACATAACATATCCAAAATCATCTTTCTTTTTTTTTTTTAAGATTTTATTTATTTATTTTTAGAGAGGGAAGGGAGGGAGAGAGAGAGAGAAACATCACTGTGCGGTTGCTGGGGCAGTGGCCTGCAACCCAGGGATGTGCCCTGACTGGGAATCGAACCTGCGATTCTTTGGTTCGCAGCCCGTGCTCAATCCACCGAGCTATGCCAACCAGGGCTAAAATCAACTTTCTTTTTATTATTACAGGCATACTTCGAAGATACTGTGCAGTTCCAGACAACCACAATAAAGTGAATATTGCAATAAAGAGAGTCACAAAAATTTCTGGGTTTCACAGTGCACATAAAAGTTAAGTGTATACTATACTGCAGTCTATTAAGCCTGTGACAGTACTATGTCTACAAAACAATATAAAATACTTTTTTGTTAAAAAAATGCTAACCAACTTCTGAGCCTTCAGCAAGTCATAACCTTTTGGCTGGTGGAGGGTCTTGCTAAGATGCTGATGGCTGCTGCCCGATCAGGGTGGTGGTTGCCAAAGGTTGAGGTGGCTCCGGCAGTTTCTTAAAATAAGACACCAATGAGGTTTGCCCATCACTGACTCTTCCTTTCACGAATGATCGCATGCGATGCTTTTTGGTAGCATTTTACCCATAGTAGAACTTCTTTTGAAGAATATTTCAGTCCTCTCAACCCTGCTGCTGTTTTATCAACGAAGTATATGTAATATTCACCATTAAAATATAGCAATAGTAAAGTATGGAATACTGTGAGAATTACCAAAATGTTACTCAGTGACATAAAGTGAGCAGATGCTGTTGGAAAAATGATACCAAAAGATTTGCTCAACACAGGCTTGCCAGAAACTCCCAATTAAAATAAAAAAAACAGGACCCCGCCCCCCCCATCTGGCAACATAGTATCTGTAAAGTGCAATGAAGTGAAGTGCAGTGAAACATAACCTGTGCATTTCCCCAATACCATATAGGATAATATTCTTATAACAATGTCGTAAGAATTAAACAGGATAATGCATGTAGGTATTGAATGTGGTGTCCAGCATATAGTGAGCTCTGGGTTCAAGTGTTAAATATTCTTACCCTGAAGCCTAAGGATCAGAGCATAGTCAGAGGAAGGGGAACCTAATGGTTTTTTAATAAGGAGGAGGGTAAGGGGAATAGTGTCAAGAAAACACTAGAAGGAATCAGTGCTTTAAGCACATTCTCAGAATGCTACAATGTAAAACCATGTTAGCATTCTATCTCGAATATGCAAATATATATCTCTAAAGCTGAAATTCCTTTCATTAGAGTTACTGTGCTAGAACAAACAGCATGTACTGTACTGAATAGGGTACAAACAGGGACAAAGAGATATTGCCAGGGGACAAAAGATGCCAAAGAGCCAGGACTATCTCAGCATTTTGACTTTGAATGGTAACAGAAAGAAGTTAAGCTAATCAAGGACAAAGCAGGAATGCTGGGCCTCTATTCATTGCACACTTATTTTATTGTGTGAAAGCCTAGGATAATAAAGTCTGGCTATTACATTGCAACAATAAAACAGTATTGAGTTTATATCTAAGAATGGGAATTTCCAACACTGGATTAACAAGGATGACATCTGCTATGTAGCCTTTTCAGATTCTTCTGCATAGGTTATTTTCCTTGCAGGGGAATTTCTGTTGGGAACCACACTGCCTGGTTTCAGAAGCTGTAACACCCTGTGTCTAAGGCTGAGTAAGAGACCTTGAGACCCTATGCCACTAAAGAGACAAAGCTTATCTCCCTGGCAGGAACACTATCTCTGCCCACTTTACTTCACCCTGCCTGGCTGCCAGTGCATGACCGGTTAGCCAATGACAGGTGAGATTCCTCAAGGGGGGACGACCTAAGATAGGCATGGTCACGAGGGGGACTTCAGGGACGGACTTGGAGGGCTAGGGAGAAAGGCGGTGTGGACCTTTGCCCCTAGGCTTTGAGATAGTCTAAGTCCTCATTCTGTCTGCAAGAAGTCTTCTAATCTCTTGGCTGCCTTACTTCCCCTGCTTGACTTAAGCCTGAAACAATGCTGGAGGTGGGTGCAGCCCTGTGCTGGAAAGAGCGGGTTCCCTGGAGTGATCGATCAGGCCTAAGAAAGAATGCATAAAATCCTGTGAAACTTGCTTTGCTGAGAATGTCCTCAGTTTTCTGATAAGAATCCAAGCCTGAAATGAGTTTGTTTCCCCAAAGTTTTAAGGCTCTTTAGCTATTTGACCCTGATTCGAAATAGGCCTTCAGAGTTCTTTGAATGTTATCTATTTGATCATTACTGCCTGACAAGGATTGATGAGCTTTCCATATATACCCTGTATTTCTATGCAAATTACAACTAATAAAAGCTTGTCAAGGCAAGGGTCAGTGCGCTCTCCTCTTGAGAAAATAGCTGTGCTATCCCTTTTCCTCTACAAGATTCAGTAGTCCATGTGAATTTGTCTCGTCTCATCCGTAATGCTGTGGACACTGCTTGCTGGTGTCTGCATCAGATTTCCAAGAAAGAAAAACATTACGCTCTTAATAAATAAGTAAGGCTTAAATATAGTCCCCTCATAATTCGTTGCCAGCTCACATCAGTGCAACAGTTTGTATCTGTTGAGTGTAAATACATGTTGTCACTTAAAGTTGCTTTTTCCTTTCTCTTTACAACTTAAAAATTCAAGTTCTCTGTGCATTTCCTTCCTGCTTGTAAAAAATATTTTCTTCTTTATGAAATTGGTTCTAGACTTCTGGCCAAAATGGAAGCATATGTAGACATATATATCCCTTTCCTCCTTGTACAACTAAAAGAAGGACAACAACAAATTCGAAAATAAAAAGCAACCAGAATGGCCAGAAAATCAAACTGCATGGAAGTCTGACAACAAAGGAGTTAAAGAAGAAACATTCATCCGGACCAGCTGGAGGTGTGGTTACAGGCAGCTGGGAGGAGAGGACGCTTGGCAAGGCTGTGGCTGGCCAACCACGTGGTCCCATATTTGTGTGAGGATAAACTGGGAGGAACAACTGGGGAGCGAGACAGACTATGCAACCCAGGGTTCCAGCATGAGGAGATAAAGCCTCAAAACCTCTGGCCGTAAAAAATATGTGGGAGTTGAGGTGGTAGGAGAAACTCCCACCCTCACAGGAGAGTTGGTTGGAGAGACCAACCTATGGGTTGGTTGGACCCCATAGGGTCCTAGAACATACATGAGCCCACCCACCCAGGAATCAGCACCACAAGGACCTAATTTCCTTATGGATAGTGGGGGAAATGACTGAAAGCCAGCCTAGAGCCAAGCAAGTGACATTGTTCCCTCTTGGACCCCTCCCCCACATACAATGCCACAACACAGCAATGTGGGTTGTCCTGCCCTGGTGAATATTAAGGCTCTGCCCCTTACAATGTAACAGCTACAGCAAGACCAAGAAATATGGCTAAATGAAAGAACAGATCAAAACTTCAAAAATTAGAACTAAGTGATGCAGAGATAGCCAACCTATCAGATGCAGAGTTCAAAATACTGGTAATCAACATGCTCACAGAAATGGTTGAGTATGGTCACAAAATAGAGGAAAAAATGAAGGCTATAAAAAGTGAAATAAAGAAAAGTATACAGGGAATGAACAGTGAAGGAAAGTAAACCAGGACCCAAATCAATGATTTGGAACAGAAGGAAGAAATAAACATCCAAACAGAACAGAATGAAGAACGAATTCAAAAAAACAAGGAGAGGCTTAGGAACCTCCAGGACAACTTTAAATGTTCCAACATCTGAATCATAAGCATACCAAAAGGAGAAGAGTAAGAAGTGGAAAACTTATTTGAACAAATAATGAAGAACTTCCTCAATCTGGCAAAGGAAATAGACTTCCAGGAAGTCGAGGAAGCTCAGAGAGTCCCAATGAAGGTGGACCCAAGGAAGCACACACCAAGCCACATCATAATTACATTACCCAATTAAAGATAAGGAGAGAATCTTAAAGGCAGCGAGAGAAAAGGAGAGAGTTACCTACAAAGGAGTCCCCATAAGACTGTCTGCTGATTTCTCAGAAGAAACCTTACAGGCAAGAAGGGGCTGGAAAGAAGTATTCAAAGTCCTGAAAGGCAAGGATCTACATCCAAGATTACTCTATCCAGCAAAGCTATCATTTAGAATGGAAGGGGAGATAAAGTGCTTCCCAGATAAGGTCAAGTGAAAGGAGTTCATGATCACCAAGCCCTTATTATATGAAATATTAAAGGGACTTATCTAAGAAAAAGAAGATCAAAAATACAAACAGTAAAATGACAACTCACAACTATCAACAACTGAACTTAAAAACAAAAACAAACTCAGCAAACAAGTAGAACAGGAACAGAATCACAGAAATAGAGATCACATGGAGGGTTATCAGTCAGGAGGGGGAGGGGGAGAATCAGGGAAAACATACAGGGAATAAGAAGCATAATAGGTAGGCACAAACCAGACAGGGGGAGGTTAAGAATAGTATTGGAAATGGAAGAGCCAAAGAACTTACATGTATGACCCATGGACATGATGTAAGGGGTGGGGGGGGGAGGCATTCAGGGCAGAGGGGTATAATGGATTGAAAAATGGGACAACTGTAATAGCATAATCAATAAAATGTACTTAAAAAAACAAAAAATAAATAAATGAGTTGGTTCTAGGTTAAATACTCCTAGGAACCCAAATATTATCGTCCAAAATTAAATTTTAACTACCACCACAACTGAAATATTTTCAAACGAATTAGCTGCAGCCAAAACTATGATTAAGACATTTGGAGGTGCCTTTGCTCAAAAGATTGAAATTAAGATTAAAGATACACCTCAAACATTGTTCATAAGAAAGCAGCAGTGGCTATATCATTACCAGGAAAGGTGGGCTCCAGAGCAAAGAGAAAGTGAAGTGCCCTAAGTAAACCAAGTGAAGGGGACTGGACCTCCCAAATACTTGGCCCTCCTTTTGCTTCAACCATTGAATCCAAGATCACCAGCTCACAGCCATGTGAGGGTGCAGGACACACCACCTCATTTCCTAACACTCAGCTCTGCCTTTGTGATAGCTGGCCTCAAAGATGCTCCTGGTGACCCCTCCTGGTCGCTTGTGTCCTTGTCAGTCTGCTTCTACCATGGATCGGGAGTGGCCTGTATGGCTCAGAAGGCTGCGAGGAATGGAGAAGGGGATGGCGGACTGTGAGCTATGGGGAAGCAAGAGGGAGTGACCGCTGAATGAGAAGAGGAGACCAGGAGTCACTAGATTATAGCAACAAGAACAGCAGTGTCTGGAGCTCCCAAAGTGCTAGGCTTTGGGGAGGAGGAAGGCAAACTTACTTGAAGCAGGGCTGGAGAGAAAAGGACTCGTTTCTGTTCCCAGGGCCTGGGGAATGACGGGAAATAGCTCCACTTGGAATAATTGGGGAGGTAGAATTCTCAGGGGAGCCACACCCTATCACAGCGACTTGGGCATAGCATCAAGGTAAAGGTTTGCAGAGAACCAGAGGAAAGCTTCGGGAAAGGGAAAGGGGCAGGAGACTGTGGCAGCTGACCAGATGACTGTTTTGGGGTTAGAGAACTGGAGTGATGGATGACAGGACTTCAGGTGATCTTTGGGGTGGCTGGGGATGAGAGGAGCCCTCAGGTGCCGTGGCTGCCACTGTGGGTGCAGTGGTGTTGGCGATGGGTAGAGTGAGGTCCTGAGGACAGCTCCTTCCTCCTGTTCTAAGCCTTTGAGTTATCATTTCAGCTCCGAGGCCTCCCACCTTTGCAACTGTAAAGGGAAAACAATTGGATGTTTGCGGCAGCAGTATTTATAATAGCCAGAGTGGACACGATCCGAATGTCCATCTCGAGACAACAATGGGACACTACCATTTAGCTGTAAAAAGGAATGAAGTACTGGAACGAGCTACCGCACAAATGAACCTTGTACACAGGAAGCTAAGTGGAAAGAAGAAAGTCACAAAAGACCACATCATGTATGATATGACTCCATTTATATTAAATTTCCATAAGGGGAAATTTATAGAGACCAAAGTGGACTGTAATTCCATGAAAGGATATTCATAAATTCATTCCACTTTTCACGGAGACTTACCATGCAGATTCAGTCGTATACACAAGATGGCGATGTCCACCAACTAACAAATTTGTTTATAGCCTCTGGAAACATGCAAATATAATCTCAGGGGAAAAAGAATTCTAAAAAACAATTGACATTTACAGCCTAATATATATAAATCAATACACGTGAATTTCCTTATGAGGGCACAATGTCTGGAAAGACAACATGGGCATGGATGGGAGGGATACTTTGTCTTGTATATTTCGTGTTTCTTATGTTTTGAGACATGTGATTGTGTTTGTTCAAAGTGTTATGTAGAAAAAAACCTATGGGGGCATAAGGGGGCTAAATGGTAATGGAAAAAATACAATAAAAAATAATAAAGAAAGAAAATGAAACAGAAACAACTTAAAAGGGAAATTATTTTATTTAAACTAATATATGAATTTGATAAAAGAAATGTGGAGAGTATATGCAAAATATAAAGAGATTATTTTTAAATGTTTTAAAAAATGGTTGCCAATACATACTAATAGCTTTTTAAAAGCAGTGAGCCAAAGGGTCTCTGGCTCTTTTCCCAGTCAGGGCACGTCCCTGGGTTGCAGGCCAGGTCCCCAGTAGGGGACACGCAAGACGCAAGCACACATTGATGTTTCTTTCTCTTCCTCTCTTTCTCCCTCCCTTCCCCTCTCTCTAAAAATAAACAAATAAGTAAATAAAATCTTTTAAAAAATAAAAACATATTCTTCTAATGAACCATCTATTTTCTCTCTCCTTCCATTCTTTCTTCCTTCCTACCTCTCCACCTTCCTTCCTTTTTCTTCTTCTTTCTTTCCGGGTCATGCCTGGAAAGATCATGCCATTGTTCAATTATTTTTCAGTTTTCTACTATCAAAGTCTCCAATAGAAAGTTAAAACAATATTACAACTCACCACTTTGGCAACAATGATTACAATTATTAATATTTTGCTTTATTTGTTTAAACCTATCTCTCTCCATGTGTGTATTGTAAACATTTTTTCTCTAGATTTGTTCAGGTGGTTCTTCTTCAGATGTTCTAACCCTAAATATTTCAGCATGTATCTATTTGACGAAAGCTATTCAACTACATTGCCCTAATAACGCTATTACACCTGAGGGAATTAAGAGTAATTCTTTATATAATTTGTTACTAGTTTGTTTAAAATTTTTAATTTGTGCCTAAAATGTCTCATGTAGCTTTCCCCCACCATCACGGTTTGCACACAGTATTATGGCTGTGTCTCTTTAGTCTGTTTTGCTCTAGAGCATTCTCGTTTATTTTTTTTGACTTTTTTAAATAGAAACCAGGCCAGTTGTCTCATACAAAATGTTCTATATTTTCCCTGATTGTTGCAAATATAACCCAGAGTGTTTTGACTCTCATAATGGTGTCTATTGATGAACAGATAGATATTCTTCATCTTGACATAATCCAATTTATCAATCTTTTCTTTTTTGACTCATCCTTTTTTTGGTCTTCTTTAAGAAATCTCCCCTTACTCCAAATCATGATAAAATCATTCTGTATTAACCGTGTTGCTCTCCTTTTCACAATGTCTACAAGTTAAAAGGAACTGATACTTGTTTATGATGTGAGCTGAAAGTCAGTTTTTATTTATTTATATGGATATCCAGTTTGTCCAACACTATTTATTGAAAATAATGCTATTTTTCCACTGCTCCGTAGAGCTAGCTACCTTGTCATAAGTCAAGTGTCCAGAAGTGTGTTGTTCTCTGTGTATGTCCTTCCTGCTTGTGACAAATAGTTTCTTCTTTATTGAATTGGTTCTGGGTTGAATACTCCTGGGAACCCAAGTATTATCGTCCAAAGTTAAATTTTAACCACCACCACAACTGAAATATTTTCAAACGAATTAGCTGCAACCAAAACTGTGCTTAAGAAATTTGGAGGTGCCTTTGCTCAAAAGATTGAAATTAAGATTAAAGATACACCTCAAACATTGTTCATAAGAAAGCAGCAGTGGCTACATCATTACCAGGAAAGGTGGACTCCAGAGCAAAGAGAAAGTGAAGTGTCCTAAATAGACCAAGTTGAAGGGGGACTGGACCTCCCAAATACTTGGCCCTCCTTTTGCTTCAACCATTGAATCCAAGATCACCAGCTCATAGCCACGTGAGGGTGCAGGACACACCACCTCATTTCCTAACACTCAGCTCTGCCTTTGTGATAGCTGGCCTCGAAGATGCTCCTGGTGACCCCTCCTGGTCGCTTGTGTCCTTGTCAATCTGCTTCCACCATGGATCGGGAGTGGCCTGTATGGCCGAGCAGAGTACAGTGGAGGTGATGGGTGTGTGGCTTCAAAGCCTAGGTTGTAAAAGGCATTGGAGCTCCTGCCTGGCCCCCAGGATCACCAGCTTTGGGGGAAGTGGGACACCATGCTGCGCAGGTACACACGCAGCTCTGCGAGGAAACCCACATGACCACAAACCGGGTCTTCTGCCCATGAGTGGCCCATCGTGGAAACATCCCGCAGCCCCATGATGAATAGTCTCGGCCGATTTGACTATCTGTCGCTGCATGAGTGTCCCTGAGCTAGAACTGCCCTATGACACCAGAACCAAGACACTCCCAATTTTCTGACCAAGTGACCTATGAGAACCGATGGACTCTTTCTTTTCTTTTTTTTCACATTTTGGTTTGTTACACAGATAAGGTTACAAAGATTACATATATTTATAACCTCCCAGTCAATACACAGCTCTCCATATTCCACCTTTCTTTTTTTCACACTCCTCATAAAACAACTAATAGCAAACTAATGAATAAATCATCCATAGTACTCTTTTCCTTCTTAGCAATCCTCCAAAATCCAGCTCAATTTCTATGAAGTGTATTTATTTATTTTCTTTTAAATACTCTTGAAGATTGTATTTATTTTTAGGGAGAAGGGAGGGAGGAAGAAAGAGGGAGAGAAACACTGATGTGAGAGAGAAACATCGTCTGGTGGCCTCCTTCACACCCCCAACCGGGGACCTGGCCCGCAACCAGTCTTGTGCCCTGACCGGCCATTGAACCCGCAGAACCAGCAACCTTTTGGTTCGTAGGTCCATACTCCATCCACTGAGCCACGCCAGCCAGGGCTTATTTATTTTTCAATTACAGCTTACTTTCAATACTATTCATGTGAGTTTCAGGTGTACAGCAAAATGGTTGGACAATCATATACTACCCACCTGACACCATACATAGTTGTGGCGAGATTATTGACTATGCTGGACTTCACATCCCCGTGGCTATTTTGTACCTGCCCATTAGTATCAATGAGGTATTTCTTGACCCTGATATTTTGACAGTCTTTCTTTGGGTAGCTCCTTTGTTGGTATGTCAGAAGTAATTATTTATTGCCCCATATCACTTGTGATTTCACACATATTATTATAAAGATAAAAATGATGTAGGTTTCTTCAGTGTGTCCCATGCACCTAGCATGACACCGTCTGTGTAGCAGCTCCTCTAGTGAAATGATTAAATTTTTAATAGGCCATCATCCACTAGAATAAAAATCTGAGATGACAGGACTTTCTTCTGTCTGAATTTTAGAATTACTACTTTGTCTAAGGATTGAAATAAGGAACCTCTGGACTCATTGCCTTTACAAAGTGAATACAAAATACTTTTAGAGGTATATAGGATGTGTGTTTTACATATGAAAGGGAAATTTAAAGCAAGGATAATTAAATAACACAACCCAAGTGACAGCAAATGAACTTCTGTTCTTAATAGAATTTTGTACCCACACAGCAAGAACCCAATCACCTTTCTGTTCCTCTCAGCATGCTGTTTCCCTCACTGAAGATGCTGGTTTAACAGTTCTTGAAAGACAGAAAAGTTACGGTCACCAGAAGCAGAAACAGGCTTCACTGTTAGTATATGGCTTCAGAAATCCATCAACACCTTAATTTTAGAAGAGAAAAAAAAATCTGGGCTTAGAGACTGCCAACTTATTTCAAATTAAATCTTGAAATCATTGCTTGGTACGTGCAAGTGGCACTCAGATTAATGAATTTCTGTATGGGTCAGGGTTCTCCAGAGAAACAGACCAGCAGGACTGATCTATCCATCCATCATCCATCCACCCATCCATGCACCCACCCATCCACCCATCCACCCATCCATCTGATTTTAGAGAATGGGCTCACAGTTGTGAGGACCAGCAAGTCTGAACTTTGTAGGGCAGGCCAGTGGGCTGGAAATTCAGGAAAGATTCTCGTTACCATCTTGAGGTGGAATTCTCCTGTGGGCAACCTGTTTTTGCTCTAAACCTTCACTTGATTGGATGAGCCCTGTCTGTGTTACAGAGGGCGATCTGCTTTGCTTCAAGTCAACTAACTGTACATGTTAATCATATCTATAACTATCGCCATGGCAACGTCTGGACCAGCGTTTGAACAAACATAGGCACCACAGCCCAGCTACGATGAGACACATCACAATACCGTATTGGAGGAAGGGGGTTATTCTGAGAGCTTTGGTTTGTTTTCCTTTCTGAGTATTCAGAATGTTATGAGCTCGATTTACAAGATCAGAGACACATTATGCTGAGAGTTAATCACCAACATATTAGTAATAAAATTCTGTCTAATGAAGTATATAGAAACACACCTTATAAATTTAACTTTCTATATAGGTGTTCACTTACTAAGAAAATATTTTTTTTGTAATCTTAAAACAGGGAATCTAAGGGAGAAATGTTACCCATCATAACAGTTAATAAAACGCCTGCCATCACTGACTTAGCTTTTAAATACACAATGACACATTTACAAAATTGCCAAGTTATTCTCTGAAAAACTTAACTGCAATTCAAAAAGTGTTTATCAGAGAAAGATGCTTGTCGCAAAGAGGTTACATGCAAATCTCCAGAAGTTTCACTGTTTACAAGGTGACAGAAAGACAGATGTGGAGAGAAGACCCTCAAAGAAGACAACCTCACCCACCCCAAACTTCCCACCTACGATGTGGGGAGACCCGCAGGTACGAAGGCCGGGCGGAGTAGGCCCGAGGACGGGCTGGCAGGGACTCGGGGTTTATGAAATACTGCAGATGTATGTGAGCTCCCACAGCAATGAGAAAGCACAAGTCACACTTTCCACATAAAGCCTATTTTCTGACGGTAAAGGTTGCACGCAGACCATTACTGATTGGCCTTTCACTCATCAAAAGACTGGTAGCACTGTCTAGAGAAGGAAAAACCAAGGACATATGCGTGTGACAACAGTTTCAGAAGCTTTTCTTGTTTAGTTAGAGGGTTGACCCCTGCATTTCATCAGGATTTAGTGACATCTTTGTTATAGAAAATGAGTGACCTCATCGTAGAATTAGGGCTGGAAAACGCAGCTCATGGCAGAATTGGATTTTTTATTTAGATAAAAACTCTGAGGAAAGGTCAAAAATATAAATTTGTATGTTATTGGTTCACAATCTCCATATCCATATGGACTAGTTAAGGTCTCAAAACCAAATTGCTTGAAAAGTTTTATTTGGTAGCAGAAAATATCTACAATGGGCTCTTTACAAAAGAAGATGTGCAAGAGGAGAGAAATAAATTTACACATAAGATTTTGCTGCTGAAATCTGGGATGATCATCAACAATTGAGAAAGGTTGTAAGAACTCACACGAGGCCTTTTGACGCAAAGGAAGCGGCACCTATGTTAAGCCCTTGACTAAATAGTTTGTTAAAACTTGTAATAGACATTGTACTGAACCTAAAAAAAGCTTAGCCTGTGGAAGAAAAAACAAACTAAACTGGAAGAGAAGAAGAGCTAAAGTACTTCAAATTGCAGTGATATAGAGGAACATTTAGTCACACCAAAACCAGCCATCTCCACGACCCGACAACCGATTTTCCATCCCACCAACTCTATGATGTCCGTCACACTCACTCACACCAGGGATCTCCATCTCACGGTCTTCAGCCTTTTAAATTACGTGCAGATTTACGTGTGTCAGATGTCATCGACACTAACTCCTATCCTCTGTCTCTGTGTATCCACCTGACTTGGTCCTTGCACTGCCTGTCCCAGCCCCGACTGCCTCCCCCATGAGGGGGGACGAGTCCTGCCAGAGTGACCCAGGAGAGCAGGAACGGGGAGGAGCCGCCCACCACGCTGGTCCCCGAATTCTAAAGACTTTGTGTTCACTCAAAATACTAATATCAGTGCTTTTAGTGGGCCAAATAAAGATGCACTAAGAGTATTTGGGAGCATGTTAACTTTTTAACAATACATAAAATAATACAGATTTCACTAAATGGGAAAGCAGGCAACTTCCCATTCACTAGTAGAAAAAGAAAAGTAAACACTAGTGTTCAATGTCCAGTTTAAATGCATTTATGAAGATTGTGACCCGCCCCCCGCCCCCCATTAATTTAATACAAAGAGTGCAGGACAAATTCTGACTTATGACCTTAATGTGCAAGTATAGCAGTATTTCTGTATCAAATTGAATTTAGTCAATGATTAAATACAATGCTGTATATACACACACACACACTCATAGTACCTTTATGGAATTCTTTAAAATGCTTACAGTAGCTTACGTGGTACTAACAGAAACAAAGAGGAAAATGTATAAACTAGAATATAGATAAAAACCATGTTTTATAGCTTACTAAGTGATACCCTTGTGGGTTAAAGAGCTTATATTATTCAAGTTTGAATTTTGACAACAGAACTGTGCTTTGGTATCCAAACCTTTATGAAATTTTAGTTTTTCAAAATAAGGAATAAAAGGCAGAGAACATGAAATATGTAGGGGGAAAAGACTTCTGACTTGTTAACTGCCACATGATTAAACCAGTGGTTTTCAGCCCAAGCAAGGCCAAAACTCAGGACAAAACTTGAGTCCCTGGAGGTGAATGGGGTAGTAAGAGGGTGTGACTCAAATTTGTTTTTATAAGTACATATTTTAAAAACTTAATACAAATGCACATTCTAATCTGTTACATACCCCAATTTTACCATGCTGGAGACTGCTTATGTATGTAACTTCCTCTACCAAGATCATTTGCTTTGGTATCAACCTTGGAATCCAACGTCAAGAACCTCCTGAGATGTGTGTTTAAAACCTGTTATTATTTGCACTTACTTATGTTTGTGTGAATCCAAATTTTCTTGACAGTATGCAAATAAAACAAAGTAGAGAAATAAGTTGGCTGCTGAAGCTTTTCACCAACTGTCAATAACCCCAGTTTCATATTTGCGGTATCAGGAAATATTCCTAGTCATAGACTAAAACAAGTGAGCACAAACGTGAACTGAAAATACACTGATAAATATACTTTTCAGGCTTGATGTATTGTGGTCACATAAAATTTTATTTTAAAAGGATTCTAGGGCTAAAAACTGTTTGGAAAATAGTGCTGTATAAGACACTGCCTTTTAATTTATTTGTTAATACAATGTTCAACGTCTGAAACAAGCTGCCTAAGACATATGAATTCTTAAATTCCTCTGTATCATGGGAACACTCCTACAAATTAGAGTGCTGAAGATCTTCAAAACGGGAAACTTGTAACAAAGAAGAAATTACACTAAAAATTCCATAGCTGTCTTAGCTTCTTCTGAAAGGCACCTTTAAACAAGATTTCTATTTTTAAATTAATACGTTTACTGTAGTGTTATAACCTCAACATATGGCCTCCTCCTCCATGCGACACAATCCTGCATCATCACATGCCAACTGTGCTGCGTGTGCTGAAGGGTCAGGCACACTGCAATGACCTTCGATTTCACTTTGTGGTTCCATGAGAAAACAGCCTGTGCACGCCAAACTCAAACCATCTTTTTATTTAAAAATTCAAAATTCACTTCTGCATTTTAGGTTTTGTTTAAAAAGAAGCAAACATGTAAAAGCATCAAATGTTACCAGTTTACAATTCATCTGGTCATGAACATTTTTAGTTGGAGGATCGGGGAGGCAAACCCACTGCGAGGAGTAGGCACACCACCGTGCTGAGAGGCCGGGGGTCGGGGCGCATCTGCGTCCTCGGGCAGCAGGGGTCTGAGTGGGGTGCGTCACGCCTCAGCCGTGGTCACTCCTCTCTCCACGCCCCCTCTGAAAACGGTTAGCAGGTCTTCAAATCAATACAGAAGAGATTGTATGTCACTTGGTAAAAAAACAAACAACTCTATCTGCTTTCTAAATTACTCAGCAAAGCCAAGACAGATAATATAATTGTAGCCTCACTATAATTGGTCTTGATATCCATGTCACAAAACTATGTTATAGGTGAGACAGAATTATACAATTCCTCTGGTGGTTTCAAAAATCTGGTTGAAAGAGGGCCCAGACTATAGATTTCACATCAGAGCAAGGCCCCCATATTTCCTGAACAGGGACAGTGAATATAAATCACAGTACAAAATACTTTTTTTTTTTAAACTGGAAAAGCAACAGGTGCTACATATGAGAATCACTTACATAACATCTATTTTTTTTAAAAAATGCAGGTATAAAATATTAATTGCATAGGGATTTAAATATAAGGCCAAGAAGAATATTAAGTAAAGTTAAGAAAAATCATAGAAAGGGCACTATGGTGTCAAAAGATAGAATTTCATTCTTAGCGTAATAAATCTGAATTACCGTCTAATTAAAAAATCACAGTATGTTGCTATAACTAACAGTGAATGTCAACTGTTTCATTAATTCCAGACTGGAAACCAAACACAGGACTAACAAGAACACAACTAAAGCTGTCTAAACCTGATCAGCGTAGTAGCACGTCAGTCAGTGCCTGGTACGTACCTGATTAGTTACATAAGCTACGTTTTGCAAATAATGTACAGTTGAATACATGTTCACAAGTGTGAGAGCACATCACCACCTCATGCCATCAGTGGTCTGTAGGCTTACTGGGTAGTGTGATTACTCAGTCTTCCCGAGGTACAAGATCCCACCCGGCAGAATCTTCACCCAATGAACTAAGAACACTGTAATTAACAAAATATAGTCAAGTTCTACCACTGAGGACTAACATGAACCAGAGAACTAGGTCCAAACACCAGTATGTACATTATCCTTAGGACTGTGGAAGGCCACGAATGATGAATCCAGCTATACTCTGTAGTTTAATGACCACCTGAAGTTTCAGGTGGAAAGGTAAATTGTGAATCTACTTCTCGTGTTAATGTTACATACACTGAAGTTTAAAGAGCAATTTCCAAATATGAAAGTAGCTTAGTTAACTTAGTATTGTTATATAGCGTAGTGTGAAGAAAAACAACAACTCCCAAAGGAATTATGTTAAGGTACATCTGGGAATACCCCAACCAATGTTTTAAATGAAAAAGTGCATAAATACAGTAATACTACAAGTGTGTTAACTATGGAACCAATTTTTTCCTGGGAGCTACACAATCCTATCTTCCCACCTTATCTACACGTGAAGAATTGTTCGGATACCACAAAGCACCATTGACAGTCTCAACTGTGTGATTATGTCAGAAAGGTCCTTGGACTTCCACTCTGCTCAGCTGAGGGTCTACCTAGAGTAGAAGTGTCAAGTCGTCTTCAGTCGAACAGGATTTAGCTTTACAATTCAGTTCTCTTTTGTTCAGACATGGCAGAGCAGTATCTTCATTTCACATTCTTGGTCGGTGTTTCCGATTCGGTGGACTGTCTCCCGTCTGTCCAGGCCTCCCGGGTGCTCTTCAGAGCGAGGGTCTTCTGTTGGTCGACCACAACGTAATCCACTCTCTCGTCTGCTACACTGCTTCCCGAGCCACTGGTCTTTTGCTAAAATGAATGAATGAATGAATGAATGAAAATAAAACACTCCATAAATTTCCACCATGGAAGGAGAGCTTCTGCTGCTGAATAAATTTTAGTCTTAAAACACAGATACACATACACGAGGAGTAACTCTTGAAATTCTATTTGATCACAACAAAGATAACACTACCTCGATTTCACAATGTCTTCCCTTCCATCTAAAATGACTGTGTGTGGTAAGAACTCACACTGATGCTCCCGCTCACTGACGAAAGTCTTACAGAGCAGGATGGCAGACACCTGGTTCATCTTACTGAGGGGCACAACTTGCTTCTCCCCAGTCTTTAGCTCAAGCTGGGCTTTTTCAAGTCCTGGGAACATGTGTCAGTGCTTACTTTCAGAAATAAGAAATGTTTTTTGAAAAGCAGTATTTCACGAATGGCAAACTACACAGGCTGATGGACTGGCTCTCTTACTCCTAAAATACAACTAAATACCAGCCAACTTAAAACAAAAGTAATCACTAGTGCACTGCTGGGCTTGCTAGAAAATAAGGAAAAAACCCAAGGAGTGAGGGCAACAGAGGGAGCAGAGAGCTGCTACACGGGAGGCGGCGTTGCCTTTGGGATGAATGTCAGTCTCAGCAATGCCCTCAGGAGGCCTGGGTGGGAGGGCCTGCTCGGCCAGAACTGCCCTGTTCAGGTAGGGCCTTGAGGGGAACTGACAGGTCCTGGCACGGTGGCACCACCTACTTCCTGGAAGAAACCAGTGCAGGCTTCCCACAGACAGCCTCGCAGAAATGAATTCACAGTAAAAATGTATGAAACACACACAAAAAGTGGCCATCAAGAGTGTGAGTTAGCAAAAACAATATGCAGATTCTGATATCCAAGGACTTCACATAGTGAAATTATTGCATAAAGAGTATAAAATATATATGTACAAAATGCTTAAAGGAATTTAAAACTAAAACAAAATAAAAAGAATAAAATAAGAAAGGAGTAAGAAGCTATTCAAGTCAGCTAAGCATATTAAAAAAAAAAACAAGCAGAACTTCATCTTAGAAGTAAAAAAATAAAATAACTGAAATTAAAAATTATACAAATGGGTCAAACAGAAGAGGTGAGAATCAGTGAAATTAGTGGTAGAGCTAAAGAAACTATCCAAGTAAGCACAGCTAGACAGTGGGAGAGACTGCGAAAGAGCAGTTCCAGCTAATGTCTGATCAGAAACCTCCTCCCAGAAGAGAATGGAAAGAAGGGTGGAAGAGCAGCATGTAGAGAGATAATGGCTGAAACTTTTTCAGACTTATAAAAAATGCAGAAGTAAAGACTGCATAACTTCTACCAGGCAGGATAAATGAAAAGAAATCTGCGTCTAGGTGTGCAGACACACGGCAGTGAAACCCGAACACCAGAGACCCAGAAAGGGCACACCACCAGCCGGAAAGAAGAGACAGGGCACCGACAACGAAACCGCACCGGGAGTGACCGCATGCTTTTCAACAGGAGCCACAGAAGCCAGAGGGCAGTGAATGCTATCTTCTACTTTTTGAAAAAAGTTATTGTCCATCAAGAATTGTGAGCTAAAAATAACTCTTTTTTAACAAAGAAGGCAAAGACATTTCAGCTACACAAAAACTGCAAGAATGTGCCACTAACACACCTGCACGAAAGCAAAGTGGTCAGAGAAGGGAGGCTGATGATACGAAAAGGAATGATTACACACGGAGTCGGCAAACCTGCTGGAAAATGTAAATAAGCATTGTCTGGATAATAAGACTACTACTACTGCTGCTGCTGTCTAATTTGTGGGTTCCACAAAATTAAAAAACCAAAAGTTTGGACAAAAATAGCACAAAAGTCAGAAGGGAAGTAATTTGAGCTAACAATGGAAAGAGAGCAAAGATGATTAACTTTAGAATGTGTTACATAAGCATTTCAATGGGAATCACTAAAAGAGTAGAAAGTGTGTAACTTCCAACCCATCACAAAGGAAAAAAGTCATTTATTAGTCTCCATAACTTTGTTACTTGTGATTTATGAAACAGCATTAGGTAACAGATTCTACTAAATTTAAGTGAAGCCATACTAATAAAATTCCCCCAAAGGGGATATGGTTCTTTAGGTGGAAAATATGGCCTAATAGTACAGGGTGGGGCAAACGTAGGTTTACAGTTATTTGTGTGGAAAATGATACAATAAAGAATAAATAATTAAAAAGAGTAAACTCCGTGTGTCACGCACTCCCAACAACAAACCTCCATTTGCCCCACCCTGTATTTATGGGAGGAGGCTGCACTTACTTTGCGTGGTGGAGTGGACTTCCCAGAATCCAGGTCTAGATCGAGGTATTCCACTTGTTTGTCTCCCTTGGGCTTGATCATAGGGCTGCTTCCTCCATCCAGACTGTTACTGCCAAACAGATTCTGAAAGAATAGTACAGCACAGTCAACCGCCACACACTCACAGACACGCTGCTTTTCTCGCTTGTCGTCTACGAAAGCCTAAATATTTATTTCAAAAGGACACAGCTTGATAAAGTCTGCTTATAGAAAATTAAATAACCTTTTAGGATTGGGGAAAGTAATGTTTTAAAAAACTGATTAAAATTTAGAGTAAGCTAGAAGTAGTTAAAAGTCAATCTTGGGACTTGGCTGAATACCTTGCTTGGTTAGAGCATCGTCCTGATATACTAGGGTTGTGGGTTCGATTCCCAGTCAGGGTAACTACAGGAGTCAACCATGGAATGTATAAATTAGTGGAACAAAAAATCAATGTTTGTCTTTCCCTCTCTAAAATCAATTTTTAAAAAAGTCAAACTTGGTTCAAAGCAAGCTTGGAACATCAAGCTAACATTAGTTGTGATAGCTCAAGCTGAACATTATTAAAATGGTATTTGTAGACAGCAGGATCCTTATAGTCCCTGCTTTTAAATTAAATTTTTTTAAAGTTCTATATTTAAAGTCTTTCACACTGAAATTAGTTTGAAATAAGTATGCTAACTAAAGGCTATGAATGATGACTTCATTGGCAAAGTCTATTTTATTTCAACCATTTGGAATTTTTACCACTTAATTCCCTCTGCCTTCTATTGGCTTTGACTAGTCTCTAAAAAAAGATAAAAGAAAAATGCAAGATGGTGAACAGCAATTTTTGCTCAAGTTGAACAGAGTAAGCTGGGATTCAGGGCAAAGAAAACTGCTAGAAAAACACAGTTTATTCCCTCATTTTTAGGCAGAGCCGCTAAGAACCTGTGCGCAATGTTTCCATGAATTAGGAAAAGGTGCCCTCCCTCTGCGGTGCCTCGGCCCCGCCAGGGCCGCCGCACGGTGAGCAGGGCAAGGTCTAAGCTGCCAGCGCTCAGGAGGGCAGTGTGCCCGTGCACACCACGCACTGCATGCATGGTGCTCATGCAGTGACCGACCTGCCCAGCTGCATGAGACAGCTGTATACGTAGGAACAGGTTGGTACGCCAAACTTATCAACTATTTCTAATAAAACACTGCAAAATATTAACAATAACATGCAAAGAACAAAAAAAAACAAGCAAGTTTTGGTGTTTAATTAGTACAAATAGCCATTTTCCACCTGCCTTTTTAATTCATAAAGAAACTCCTTTTTCCCCCTCTAAATGACTTGATTTTTCATTATCATGTAAAAAAAATCAAGGAGGAGTGTATGTGTGTGAAAAAAAATTGTGTTCAGATGTGACCAATGAAAGAACCCATGCCTAGAATTCGCCTGATTGGAAACGCACAGGATTCTCAGCTATCAGAAGGCTATGAAAGGAACCCAAGGGTTCATATGATGTACACATGTTATCTCCGTACGTTTTTCCTAAAGAGAACTTCTCAGAATTGCGAGTTAAACTGTTTTCTAATTATTACCGAACTGGAAATTTTTTCGTCTTATTGTTAAAATGTATGTCCCTACATGGAAGTCTGTTTGCGCTGGATCTAATCTCGAAGGGAACAGCTTGTCACTGTGTTCTAGTCTTTAACCTGGTGTTTTCCCAAAACAATTTAAAAAACCCTAAGATTCTAGGAGCTGTTATGAGCACTCTGCGAATTAAACAAGTAAAATAAAAACAACTGTAGTACTTTGTTTTTCTAAAATTCTTTTAAAAATACATAAAATCATTGAACATATTTTTGTTGCTATTGTTATATAATGATATTTATCTGTAGTAATGACCTGCTGTCATTTGAATTCCAGGGGTCACCTGAAGGGTTCAAATGACGAATGCCTGACTTTGCATCTTCGTATAAACGAACAGGAGGCATCCGGTATAGGGTATTTTCTTGCACGGTTTCACAAACCAAGTCCATCTTAAAAAAACTATAACTGGAAACCTTTTATAATTTTTAACTAATTTTATATCTGCTTTTCAGAGATTGATATTACACTCTTTATTGGTTTTAGACTTCACGATACTGATTTTAAAAAGTACTTAAAAAGTGGTCCTTTATCCTTCTTCCTTAAGTGTAACAAAAGCTCTAAGGATGGGACTGACAGCCTGGAAGAGCGGAGAGAGAAGATGAAGGCTTTACATACTGAGTCCTCAATGTAGAGATTGGGGTTCATGGGGACGTAATTCTCATCGCTGTCGTGTGAGTCGCTGCTCGAAGTTGTGCTGTGCACCGAGTCAGGTCGGGGAGACAGGGGGAACCTGGAGGAGCTGATTACAGAAACAATCATCACAAACACAGACCGTGACAAGGTCTCCAACGTCACCTCCAAAATAAAATGAGCAACAGTGTGCATCCTTTCAGAAATAGCCACTTAAGTTCACAATCATGTAGGGTACACAGTTATTGTAACACAATTTACTGCGCACACCCAAATGCACAACCAGTGTTTGTAGCTCTACTGCAAAGGTATATTTTCGGGCACCGAATTACCTGTGTAGAACAAAAAGTATTGCTAGTGATTTGGAATTTGGTAAGTAGAAAGTTACAGATATATGTTGGGAACCACCCTGCCTGGTTTCAGAAGCTGTAACACCCCATGGCTAAGGCTGAGTAAAGAGACCTTGGGACCATGAGCCACTTAGGAGACAAAGTTTATCTCCCTGGCAGGAGCACCGCCTCTGCCCCCTTTTACTTCACTCTGCTTGGCCCCAGGAGGATGACTGGTTAGTCAATGACAGGTAAGATTCCTCAAGGGAGGGATGACCTAAGACAGGCACGGTCATGAAGGGGCCCTCAGGGGAGGACTTGGGGGGCTATAGGAAAAGGGGGTGATGGACCCTCACCCCTCAGCTTTGACATAGCCTGAGTCCTCTTTCTGTCTGTAAAAGTCTTCTAATCTCTTGGCTGCCTTACTTCCCCTGCCTGACTTAAGCCTGAAACAATGCTGGAGGTGCTGAAGGGCACCCTGTGCTGGAAAGGGCGGGTTCCCTGGGGTGATCAGGCCTAAGAAAGAATGCATAAAATCTTGTGAAACCTGCTTTGCTGAGAGTGTCCTCAATTTAAATGATAAGGGTTCAAGCCTGAAATGAGTCTGTTTCCCCAAAGTTTTATGGCCCTTTAGCTAACAGACCCTGACTCAAAATAGCCCTCATAGTTCTATGTATGTTATCTATTGTTTGATCCTTACTGCCTGACAATGTTTGATGAGCTTTTCCTGCATTCCTGTTCAAACTGAACCCAATAAAAGCCCATTGAGGACCAGGCTCCTGGCCCTTCTCCTTTGAGAGATCAGCCACCTTTCCTCCCCAAGCGGATCATGTCTTGGTGGACTTATTCTCATCCCCCACAGCCCCCACAGATATAAAAATAAAAGACTTAAGAATTCTTATTGAAAATAACTATATGGATACATAAAACATGAAAAAATATTCAACACAGGTTTGTAACTTCATATACTCATTTCCCTACATACACTTAAGTAAATCTTAATTAAATTAAATAATTCCCACAAGACACTACCATATTTTCCAGATCAGTAATTCTTAGAAATTTCTGGCCCTGTGAACCCTTTACACTCTTAAAAACTACTGAGAACTGCAAGAAACTCTAGTTTATATGGGTCATATCCACTGAAATTTACCATATTACAAACAGTATAAAAATTCTTTTAAACATAAGAACACACAATACACATTCTACTAGGTGTCGTCAATATCACCTACTATCGTGTAGCCTCTGGAAAACTCCAGGGTACACTCACGAGAGGAGAAGAGTGGGAAAAGCAAGTGACATCTTAGCATCTCAGTGAAAACAGTTTTGATTTCACAGAACCCCCAAAAGGAGGTCTCCCCAGACCACCCCGTGGAGACCACAGTTCTAGATATTTTCCATTACAACAAACAACCAAGCTACATATTTTAAGCAAAGACTTACTCTCGAGCAAAACTCCTGGTGATGGGAGATCTAACTGGGGCTTGTAATTCTTCCCATTCTGGCAGAGGTTTTATTTCTAACGGTGCTGGCTTGGCTGAAATGAAAGAGAGGAAGAGAAATTTTAGGATGCAGAAATCTGGAAAACAGAAGCAGACCCTCTCCCTCTATCTCTATTTGTATGTTACAGCCAGAGTAACCTAGGACCAGCTGGTTTCACAGGTGAAGCAAGGGTTGTGGATGTTGTTTGATTTGCCCGAGGTTGCACAGCTGAACAGTCAGTGACAAAGTGAATCGAATAATGTTTGTGACTGTTGACTAAAAGCTGAAAGCTCCATCACAACACCTTGCTTCTTAATTTAAATAAATATTTTATGAAGATAAACCGAATGAGAACAAAAGAGGGTAATGTGAAGCAATTCCTTTAGTTACTTGACTTACACCGTTCACGATTTCCTCATTCACTTTTACCTAATTTTATCTTTAAATATGGAGATTTAATCTTCTATATTAAAACATTCTGATTCTTCAATATTGAAGCTTAAATACATATAAAATATGTAGTTATACATACATTACACAACTATACATATAAAATAATATATAAAATATATTAAATATAAAACTTTGCTAAAACTAAAACCAAAACCAAAAAAAATTAATGACCAAATCTTAATTCATGCCCAGTCTGGAAACAAATAACACAAAGCAGTAATTTTATCTTTAGATTCAAACTCAGTTTTGAGAAAAGGCCATAATTAAACAATCACCTCAAATTTTTAGCTTAATTTAACAAACAATATCCTTTACCAAACTAAAAGTAAATAAATGCTAATATTCTTATTAGTTTTACTTACAAGTGCTCTTTGCTTATCTAGCTCATTATTGCAGTAGGCAATTACTATGCTAGTACATGCCACAGAGCTCTCTCCCTTAACATCAACTGAAACAATTTTCAGAAATTAATGAAATGAGCAAAAAACTAAAACAATATTACCTGTTAATATTCGCTATATTTTAGGAGACCATTTAAACATACTAGGTAAGTATTTTAGTTAACTTTCATCCTGCCATTCTAAAGAAAAAATTTTCAGTTTTCCAGGTTTCTTTCTTCTACTTCTTGTCCACATATGTGTACTTTTAATCAACTATGTTATAATCACCATAAAACTATAAAATAGATGGTCATTTTCAAGGGCTAAGCAGATTCACTAGGGCTTATAAGGAAGTATTTTTGTCAACTCAAATACAAAAGCTCAATGTGATTTTCTGTGGATTGATGTAAGTTCAAGTTAGTTTTGCTCGTCTATACACTTATAATGGACATGCACAGAATACTGTGCTGACGGAAAATATTTCTTTCACTTCTATGTCACACTTTTGAGAAATGCAACAGTTAGTAGCAGTCTACCTGTCAAATTCTAAGTCATGGCATAAAACGATCAGTCCATGGAAATGAGCCTGTATTCTATCTCATAAAACATACATTATATACACATACAGGAGACAACTGGCATTCACAAAGCAGGTCACAAGTTTAAAATAAACAATGTATTGATGTCTAAGGGGTTAAAGTAATGCAAAAGGACAAGACTGAATATCACATATCAAATATTTAACATGCTACTATTAATGGCATAACAAGGAGACTTGTGTATTATGGAAAGCATTCACTTTAGAAATAATGTGCTAGAAAGGTTTATATACAACAGTAGTTGGATTTAAAGCTCTTCTTTACTTTTAAAGGAAAAAAATCACAAAATAAAGTCCCAATGCCCCATCCAGCATGCGGTGCTAAAGTACATACCCTTTCTTCTCGTAGCAAAGTCACGTATGGTTTGTGAATCAGTTCGCTCTAAACCATGGGGTTTGGGTCTTAAAATTTTAGGACTTTGACCTAATTGGTAAAAAGAAGACTCTCTTAATATGTTATTTTTTAATTGGAAAAAAAATGGATTCTGTCAAAAAAGCAACAGAGCCCCGAGCAGAAATGTTACATCTCAAAAGCATAAACACAAGTTTGTTTGTGGAGACTATTTCAGTCTCGCTACCTGTCACTCTTGCTCAGTACGCTGGGAAGGGAGGGCTGCATGCAACAATGTAATAAGCCAAGGATTATAAAGATGGTCTGGTTTTAGTGGGATGAGTGGCCTGGTTAGTTCTTATCTTTATTTGTGGGAAGGAGGAAAAACACGTACCATGTTAGTTCTTCTTACATGCCTTAGAAAACTGGGTCAAATAAAAAATAAATTAAAATCTCTCACTAAGATCTCAAGTACATCTTTCTTTTACAGTCTGGTGTCTCATGAGAAAGCACCCAGGCCTACTTCCTTTCATAACAGCACTCTCCTAATTTGGTGGAGGTATTTTAAAAGCTTTAATCTGGTTTGGCTATTCCTTCCCCTTCTGACAACACCCCCTTTAGAGAAGCAGGTGATGCTACAATGTTTGCTAATCCAAGACGAACATTTGTTGCCCCTGGATACTCAGGGGCTGGGCTGTCCGGTGACGACATTTTGCAAGGATCGGATGTCTAGATTCTGGAACTGCTGATTGTCTAGCTTCAATGTAAGGATACGAAGGCATAAATCCACTTGCCATCATTTTCTTTTCATTTCATCCGGGGCACATACAAGGACTGATGAAAAACCTTATAAAAAGGGCGGGGTTAACACCCAGCAGCTGGCCCCAACCTTTATCCCTGCAGGGAGCCTGGATGTCCGAACAGCGACAGCACTTGAAGAAATTATTCAGGCTACTCTGCTCTTAAAGGCACCAAGTTCTCTTTTTTCACGTAATTTACAAAGCTCAGTGGACATTTATTAGATGGCAAAGTAAGAATTCGCTAGTTTCCAGCAGCTTATCTCCCAAAATCTAAGTTTCTGAAACGTGATTATCTAGATTATAAGACACGAAAATTCTCTAATCAACCAATTTTCTAAGTTAGGCAATCAATACACTGAATTAATTCAGACAGGAGGCAGGCCTACTTGAAGACATGCGTGCTAACATTCTGGACCACGATCCTGCTCCTAACACTGACCTATCCAAGGCCCAGGCTGGCAGGGCGCTTTTCTAAAACAAACGGCTATGTCAGCTTTTTATATTTCTCCAAAATAGTGTACTTCCCTTCAAAACAAAAAAGGGAGAGGCAGAAGATAAGCTTTTCCATAGAAAAATACATTTATTGTAGAGCGGAAAGGCCCTTACAGACCAAATCCAGCTTCGTTTTATGGCTGAGATACCTCTGGAGAAGGAAAAGAAGTTAAGTGAGGAAATCAAGACCTCTGCTAGCCTCCCACCTGCTGGGGCCACGGCCCCACCTTGCTGCACCCCTCTATCCCTTCGGGAAACACAGGGTCTTCGACAATCAGTGTTTGGAGTTCAGTTTTGAACTCCTCAGTTGCCTGAGATCACACAAAGACTTGAATGCCACGGATGGTGGCCAGGTGTGTGAGGCGATGTTTAAGAACTACAAACTGCTTTCAGAAGTACTTTTGGTTTGCTGGCGCTTCCTCAGTGTTTGTTCTGTGCCCTCTTCCTTTTCTAAAAGACCCGCTTCCATTAGCTCTCAGCTTCCTCCTGAGTCCTTGCTGTGGTTTTTCTACCAGCAGTCATTCTTCACACTTCTCACCTTTCGCCCTCAGTATGTTACCTATATCTGTGGTTACACAATCAAGGTCACATGACTGCTGAATCTACCTAGTTATGACCTAGATCCCAGTTTCAGTTGTCTGACAGGTCCCCTCCTTTATCCTTCTAACCCTTGACACTGAGCTTATTACCTCCCTCAAAACCAGTGCTATCTCTCAAGTACTCTCAAGGGTACTCGTTGGCTTTCTTAATAGGACAGCACCACACTGAGATGTTTCAAGTGCATTTACAAAGTTTACAGGTATTTTCTACTCCTTCCAAAGCTTAAGGCTGATTTTAGGATAAAAGTCGTAACACGGATATGTTGCACTGAATTGTGCTGGGTCACGTAGCATTTTGTGAGCTCTATTTCTCTATACCCTTCCAAACTCAATGTGCTATTTGTGTTCCAGACAAAAACACGAGTTTTGCCTAAATGATAGCTCAGTATTACTTATGAGAAGAGAAAGAAAAAGAAGTCGAAGGTATAAATACGCTTGTCTTAGCCCTGTCTTCTTGTCTACTGCCTGTGGGCAAATCCTTGAAGAAAAGTGTGACGATAAAAAGAAGTAAGAATTCTAAAGCAGAGGCAGAAGTGAGCCAGTCTGACAGAGGGATCCCCAAATTCCAAGCGTAAACAGAGGAGCTCCTTGGAGCCTCAACTTCTAAATCCCGGGCAGTTACAACTCGGCTTTAGCTAGACTTAGGTTGGAACAAAGAAAGCAACATTTATTTTTTCATTTAGCAAAAAGCACTGACTACTGGTGAAATTCCTATTGTGTTTAACTCTTAGGCGTTAAAACTGCCTCACCCAGGCTGTCAATCTCTGGGTCATGTGACTGTTCCCTTATTTGGAGTACAGTTTGGTAAACCTCAATCTCTGGTTCAGATCTTTCCTGCAGATCCTAATCCATATACCTATAAAACCTCCCAGGTGGGCGTTCTGTGCATGTTCAAACCACACGTTCAAAATGGGATTTATCTCCTTCGACCCACCTTTGTTTCCTGCACTCAGGACCTTGTAGCCAATCTCTTCTTTGGAGTCTTCTAGATTGCACTTTCTCTCTAATCCCCCGTATCAAGTTTACTTTTCATTCATAATGACAATGTAACAGACTGTGTTCATTCACCCAAGAATTTAAAAGAATCTGCAAGTCTGAAGTCCTCCCTTCCGTTATTAACGTGTACTTACACTTACCTGGCATTCCCGGCTGTGAGGAACTGGCCCCATATGGCTAAATGACCTCCACCTATACTCCAAGGGCCCTTGAAGCTTTAAAAATCACTGCAAGTCCCCAAGTGGAGGGGGCAACTGAGAGCCACGAGGGGGGCTGCTGTCAAGCCTTTCTCATTTGATCATCTCTAAACCAAGGCTGCAAGAACCCTGGATTGGGGAAACGGGGCAAAGCACTCTCTGGGAAAGATGCTGAAAAAGGTATGATGTTTATATCATTTTACATGAAAAATACAATTTGTTTCAATCATACTGTTAAACCTTAGAATGAGCTTTCTGGAGCCAACCTGATTATCTTACTTGCCTGCATAAAACTCTTTAGTGATGTACTCAGAATAAAGCCCAAACTCATTATGGAGGATCGTAATACTCTCAGCTTCAGGCACTTGCGAGGCATTTGGCATCGGTTCCCCCATTCATTCTTTCCTCCCTTCCTCCCACCCACGACTGAGCTGGCCCCATCGCCCCTCTTTTGAAAGGGTCTGGATATATGCTGTTTGTTCAGACTGGAAGATCCTCCACTGCCCTCCCTTCCTCTACCGTTACTTAATTGCCACTCACCCACTCAGACTTTCCTCGGGGAGCTTAGCTAACCGTGCCAAGAGCTCACCTCAACCGCAGCCCCTTTCGTGCTAATTATGATAATGTGTTTACTTTCCTAGCTGCTCCACTGGATGGACTGGGGATTCTTCAGGGAAGCCATCTTTTCTTCCCTGGGCTTAAAGACCCAAGACTCAGAAGAGGGCCTATCCTAGTGTTGGTAGACAAGTCTACCATATACAAAGCTGGTGGCGTATAATCTGATCGATGTCATCAGTTTTTGGTTTGTTTGTTTGTTTTTTTGTCCTTTAAGGAGGGAAAAAAGCGAAGGAATGTTGTTTTAAAAATTGGTAATCCCCAAATAAGGTCAAGGCAATCACACGAGGTTGTTTCAAATAAGCAGATGCAATCTTTTTTGGCAAAGTCCAGACACTATGAAGTATTATTTTAATAGGTGCTGCCTACATATGCGTACATTCAACTCGACATGGGATTATTTATACTCTCCTGACATTTTACAGGTTATGCTACTGATCCCAGTAGGCATTTCGAAATTCAAGAAAGAAGAAGTATAATTTGCATTATTATCCTCTGCTACTTCCCACAAGTAATCAAACTTTTCGCACCTGTTTTACCGGTTTCATAGTAGAAAGAAGAATATAATAATGATAATTCTATTGGAAGGTCAAGAATATTTGGTGGAAAAACCCACATGCAAAGACTGTGCTGTAAAAATGCATTCCACACTCACTTTCTTTAAAGTGGAACGCCAGACAAAAACCTGACTGGGGCTCAAACTTTAATGCTCGTTTATTAAAATCTAGTTATTTTTTTACTGGTGTCACTCATCCATCTCCCAAACATGTATTATAGTACAAAAGCCACTTTGAGAAAGTGTGTTAATTTTTAACTACGTTCAAAAAATTATTTAGAAGATGTCTTAAAAAAATGTTTAGAGCAAATATATCACATTGCACCCCGAAAGGACCCACCCCAGGCAGCTCCTCACGACCGGTCTTCTCAGTGCTTCCTGCTCCACAGGGAAGACCCAGAGCAGATGCTACATGGTCCAGACTCACGTACAAAACACCAGAAGTAGCCTCATGTTGCCTGTTTGAACCTCAACACTGTAACTAGTGGCCAGAACCACTGCAGAAAGAAAATGCTATCTTTCTGTGGGGCAAAGCCAAACAGAAAGATAGCATTTGAGGCTCGGCAGCTGTTCCGTCACGTTGGAAGGAAACTGGACAGGGTGGAAGGTCCTACACAAGTGTAGTGATTAAACGATTGCATAAAGATGGACTTGAAGAGAAGCTATGACACAGATGTTACAGAAACTTCTCAAGCTTGACAAATTGCTTTTCCATTAAAATACAAAAGTTTCGGTGAAAACAATCAAAACACAATTTGTACTGCATTTCCGATGCCTTGTCTGCTTTTCTAATATTTAATACAATACACAGAAATTCATGTGGTCTCCTCTAGTAACATACACAAACTTGGTACACACAAGTACCGTTAGGACAGAAATGCTGTGGGTGAAAATGCAGCTAGCACGGGGTGGGGGTGGGCAGAGGAACCACGGAATGACACTAAACTCACGGGTTTAGAACATGTATGTATTTCTGCAGCTTAAGTTACTCAGAAGAATTTGAGAAACTCATCTGTACCACGAACCACAGCAGCTGACATCTATAATTGGGGGTACAAACAAGACTAGAATGTCACTCATTTCTTGTAGATCCTTCCAGAGAAGACTCTCCAGAAACTGGCTATCCTGGATGTCGAATGGGTTGCACTGGGCCCTGAAACTAATAAGTCATACTTGATGGGATTAGGTTTGCTTATTATTTGGTTTAGCTGGTAAGACATACTAGAATAACAGATTGAGTCATGTATCTGATGTCACAAAATTAGAAATTTAGAACAGATTTATCTGAAGGTATGCATAATGAGGAGAATTTCACAATTAAACAAGACATGTCATTTACAGTTTAAATTTTGAAGAATAAACTTTGCTTCAAGATCTGAATTTGGGTATTAAAATGTGTTTTTCTTGAACACTTACAACTTTCTAAAATGAGTTGACAAGTTTTGCCCTGCAATATTAAATGCCTTCTCACGCATCTATCCTCTCGTATCAAATCTATTGAAAAAGTAGGAGAGTACTAAAGAAAAGCAAACACATCTTTATCACTATGATTTTAGTAGCCTCTTGACTGTTTTTCTAATCCCATGGTCCTTGATTCTGCCAAAAACGATGTGGGTATTTATTCTGGGTACTTTCTTGGTTCATCTTGTATCTAAGAAAAGACACCAAATAAAACAATCTGGCTCATGAACTCAGAACTGTCTCTCAACAGTTCAGTTACTTTTTAAAATTACACTGAACATAATCTCCAAAAGTAACCAAGAACCTGCTTCGTTCTGTTCTAGTGTGAAGTCACTACAGGGCAGTCAGAGGGCTAGGACAATTACTGTCATGTAGTAAAATGCACAGTACTGTCACTACACACACAGGGAGGTGTAATTACATAAATACGCAAAATATGTAATATATATCATATACAGTATACATGCCATATTACTATAGTATGTATTACACTATAGGGAACAGGAGTTTTGTCAGACCTACATAATACTTAAAGCACATCATTATGATTTTAAAACTTTTCTATAGAGAAATAGGGATTTTTTTTTTTGATTCTGCATTACACTTACCACAGAGTCATTCACTGAAATCTAGTGGGAATTCTCAAACTGGGTTCTGCACGGCCCAAGGGGAGGGAGGCGTGGGTAGGGGGATGACACAGATGCCCTCGGAGCCCACGCTGCCCTCACCCGATCCGCAGCACCTCCGCCTTCACAGGGGCCCTCAACACCCCAAACTGTGACATCCGGGGTTAAACAGTGCAGCTCTGCAGCTCACATGCCCCAATTAGAGAAAAATAAGAGAAGAACCAGCTTAGCACTAAAGTCAATTATGTTGATATTTCAAAGAATTAGGGAGACTCGTATCTTAATCCTTCAGCAGCCTGTGAACTCGGAGATAAACGCGTGTGTGCCCTAACACGCTTTCACATGCTGTACACGAAGCAAAGGACCAAGGACTGTGTTCACAGACTTTGAGACAAATGAGGACAAAGAGTAACAGAAGGAGAAGCTATCACACAGAAAGCCAGGGATGCCCACACCCTTTCTAAGATGACCATCCTGATCATGGCCCTGCTTCTGGGGGTGGCTCGGTGGCCGTGGATGCAACAGGTGACCACCTTTCCAGCTTTCGGACCAAAGATGGGCACTTGACCCATCAGTAGCCAAGCTACGGCCTGGTGTGCAACCCATCACGTGGCTTGGTATGAAAAGACAAATGAGACCCATGAAATTCTGAGCAACCTGAAGTGAGTCAGTAACAAAGGAGGCCCTTAGCAGCCAAGGAAGCTGCCCAAAAAAGCAGCCAGGGGGCAGACTCGGGCCACAGAGGGACATTGCAGGCCACAGCTTGGGAAAACAGGAAACCTTGTGAAGGAGAGGATACATACAGAGTGGAAGGGGAGAAAAGGATGGGAGGGAGAACAAAGCAGATGCAAAGACTCCCCCAGGACAGACTTGCAGAGAGCAGGATGAAGTGACAGTCCCCTAGGGGTGCCTCAGTTCCCAATCGCTGTCTGCCAGCGGCACTGGTGTATCCTACTCACAGCCAAACAAAACAAAACTCATTTACTTAAGATGCTCTGAGTCTGTCTCTCTTCCCCACAACTGGTACTTAATTAGAATTAACATTAATGATCTAAGCCCAGGATAATGAGAAATTCATATGGACATTACATGCTCTTGAAAAGCGACACACGGCACATGACTTTTCAAGTGTGCTGAGTACCCCAGAAATTGTGCCACTCGTCACAGAGCCGACAGACTCCCGTGCTTGGTTGGCCAGATCAAGTCACACCAACGCCATGCTGTGACACAGCTAGCTGTCTAATCACAGCCCAAACTTTAAAAGCTTAGGTACACGTCACCAATTTGGCTGAAAAATTTCCTTTATACTGAGTTTTTAACAAACCATGGTACTTGAGAACACAGTGTTACTTATGAAGGCCAGTATGAAAGAATAGACTAGAAGCATGTATTTATACCCCAATAAAGGAAGAACATTTTAAGGAAGCTGTTATATAAACAGCTCCATCAGTGCATTACCAAGCTCTAGCCGGGTTTGATACTCCGTACTTTAGTTTAGTCTTCAGTGTCTTGTTCTTTTAAAATGATTACATTAGCTGTTAGAACTTAAAGACCAAAAGACGTACGTGTAAAACCCAACATTCCTGGCTTCTCTGGACACATCAGAAGATCTGCATGTACCAATCCTTATTATTGCCACAAGTCAACACAGGGGTGTAGCCAAGGAGCAGGTAGGTCCTCTAATTAGGGTGCTCAAGTTTCTCTAACTCCCTCCTGTTCCCTGAAATCCTTGCGAGTGTTTTAGTTCACAACCTCTGCCCTAGAGATAGGAGACTTAAAATCCTCCCCTGGGCATCAACCTATGAGATAATAATTATTAATCAACAAACAGCAACACTGCTTAAACAAGCTACTAACTCAGGTCATGTGAAACACCTCAGAATTTCCGGCCCCAATTCTATTCTGGATTGAATGGCAGTTCAAGCAGACAGGTGACCCTGACCCTTTCCTAAGCCGTGCTGTTCTCCTTACCTTTCCTGTCCGGCTTGAGGTTCCTATCCACCGGGGGTGGTTCACAGTCTGCAACAGGTACGGGCCTTCTGGGAGGGGTCTTTGGGCTGGACCGGAAGCCCATGTGAGCAGGTGGAGGCACTTGCATTCCAAATGAAGAGAAATCAAACGTCCCCGGAGTCATGGGCACGTAGTTTGCTTCCTGCATCGGTTCTGTGAAACTGCTGGAATGCTGCCGCGGCGGAGAGTTGGGATTCATTGGGACGTAATTTTCATCCAGCTCTTCACTTGAGACACTTCCCACTGTCAACACATTTTTGATTTTCTAAAACACACACACATTTTTTCTTTTAATAAACAAAAGCCATTGTCACACAAGAAAACATAATTGTAAGACACACCTATTCATGGGGATCGGAAGGGGCTTTTCTTTCATGATCTCATTTAGTTTCAGGGAACTAAGCATGAAGGTTTTTGACAATGAAATACACACTCGATTATGCCAAGGTCAATTATACTTACGAAGTGGTTATGGAAGCCTTCGAGTGAACTAGATCTATCACTTGGAAATGTTCGTGGAATATCATAGCAGTCTTGAGAACTAGCATCTAAAACAAAGAACAAACTATCAACATTTCTTCCCGTATCTGCCCATTCTCAGGGTAATCAGGAATGACCTATTCTCTCTCTCTCTCTCTCTGTAAACACACGTACATGCAGGCGCACACGCACAGGGGTCTTAAAAAGGTTGCTCACAGAACAGTACCTTGGGCTGGCACGTCAAAGCACTAGAAAATGCAGCCACTCGCTCATGTGCTAATCAGTACTGACATTTGATTATGACAGTGAGTGACTGCCTAACTCTGGGATGAGTTGGGTTATCTACAAATGCAGAAAGATATACTTCTCTTTTCTCATCTTTTGCATCATCTTGGACCTAACATATCCCACTAACTTATGCCCAGATTACACAAACACTTCAAGAAGGGAGTCAGAAATTGGTACTGAACGGATAAATGATTACTAACGTAAGTACTCTTCGTGATGCATTACATCTTTATCCTCTTTAACACAGCTGGCAGCTGGGACAAGATACAGCTTTGTGAGCACACAGTTTTTAGGGGATGTGCCTTTCACACTCTGGCTTCCTATTTTTAGGACTTTACGAATCTCAGGGTATAACCCAGACTCAATTTCTCTCCTCCTGAGATCTGTAACTAGGAATAAGAGGAGAGGGGACTCTGAGCTTGAAAGAGCACCAAACAAAAATCTGAGTGGCTTGACTGGAACTGATGTTACCTGCTAGACACAAGTGTAAAAACTGCTTATCTACGGAGGAAGGAAGTGGAGCCCAATAGATGTGACACAGACATGGCCGTAGCGGCACACAAACACAGGAAAGGGTCTGAGTTGCAGACGCTGGGTGGCTGGCCCTTTTCCTGCTCCTCTGCCCCATCAGAGGGTCTGCCTCCCCCCACCTCAGTTATTTATAGAAAGTGGGAGAGGGGGGCACCCACCCTCAGGCAGGAAGGAATTACTAAGACCACACTCCTTCAGGGATGGAAAACACCAACTCCTTCCCTCTGCTGGCAGACCAGCACACAGGCACGCCTATGTGCACAAACACCCTCCCAGGGGTCTGCTGAGACTCGCTGTCTTCACGAGTGGGCCACTGTGAGGCTGAAGAAGCAAAGGCCCACCATGTGACATCCTACTATGCTTCGAAGAGCAACTATTCGGAAACACTGCCTTTCCGGCACGAACCCCTGAACATAGGACGCGGGGGAGCGCTGACCTTTCCGCAGCTTGTTCAGATCCGCGGTGGAGATGGTGCTGCTGCGGGACGGCGGCACCCCCGTGGTCGGAACGCAGTAACTGCTGTCGGGGTCTGAGGTCGCGCGCAGGACGCTGCACGTCTCCGCTGGGGACCGGTCGAGAGCCGGGTGTGGCTTCGGGGGCCGCGGTGGAGGGATATCTGGAATAGGGTCTAGCTTGGACGTCTGTCCCAGGGTTCCTTCGGGAAACGTTCGTGGAATCTGGTAAGTATTACCAGGTGTGGAAGGAATGTCGTAACTAACAGACACGTGCCTCAGTTGAGCCTCCAGACTCGATGTCCCAGACGGGGTATTAAAAACATAGAGTTCTCCGTCCGCTTCAGTACTCGACGGAGACACCTTTGGTAGAACGTCATGGGAGTAACTCCTGGGCAGGTAATAAAGGCTGGAGTCTATGGAAACGGACGCGGCACGCGGCGGCGGGGAGTCATACATGCTTTGCTGCTGGAAGAAGCCATTCACTCCGTGTTTGCTCTGGGAGGAAGCGGGGTTTTTATGAGAAGGGACGTTGTCGTTGCAGTCTGTTTCAGAAGAGGTGGATTTCGCAGAATCGGCATGTGTTCTAAATAAAAATGGTTAACGACAGAAAATAAAACACAATGAAGACACAAGACTACATTTTAATATACATATTTATAGCTTAGCAATCACAGTCCATGGCTTTTTTCATTAGATTTTGTGGGGTTTTTTTGTGTGATCCACAAGATTTAAAGCATAAATGCTGCTCATTTTTTATGATTATACACCAGACAACACCACCGCCACCACAAATCCACCACAAGCGTTCTAATTTCTGTCCTACACCTGCCCACGCCCCCACCTCCACGTAGTCAATCCACACACTGAAACCACAATCCCTGAAGTGCTGGAATTAGAAAGGTACGAAACTCCAAGAAAGGTAAACGATGAAGGCATAGACACAAGGAACAGCATTTCCTCCGAAGAGCATGCAAAAACTCGGTGCCAACACAGGTTGTCAAGGTGACCCCACCTGGGATGGCTCCACTGTTCTGTGAACTTGGATGTCTGATGGTTCTGCCGCACTGAATAAATTCAGTGTGATCCACCAGAAGGTGGCAACTTAAAGAGGTTTTGTGTATCTTTCTTTCTACTGATTTTCTTTAACGAGCATTTAGCTGATACTATAATGAAGATCCAGCTACAAGGCACAGTCCCCTCATTCTTGATCACACACACAATTCCAAACTCTAATTAACCTTGAGGCATCTCATTGGAGTATTGTCTACGCTTTGGGTACATTTTCAGTCTCTTCATTTAGTAAAATTACAAAAACAAGTGCGTATAATGGCAAAACGACGCCCTGCAGGAACTTACACTTACTAATTTTACAAGTAAACTTGCGATGGTTTTGTAAGGGTCCGTCGCCCCTCTTAGGAACATCTGGCCTTGTACTCTGCATATTCGCTGGAGCTCTTCTCCACTGTTATTAAGAACCCATGACTGTGATATCCTGATTTTCCTCAACCCTCACTGAGTACTCCCTTGTTCACTGACTGGCTCTTTCCTCCTATCTCTCTGCCTGGGAATGGCAGACAGAATTTAGTCCCCTCATTCTTGATCACACACACCAGAGTGTCACCTTAAAAGTCACCCTGTCTCAGACTGTCACCTTCGGTCTGCTGGCAACTCCCATCTTCTCACTAAACTCTGGGTCCCCTGTTTTCCAGCTGTTCAGATGTATTTCTGCTTGGTTATCCCAGTATCACCTTGCTCACATGTATCAGACCCAGCCCAGCTTGCTTCTCCAATGCACTGCCCCTGCCGAGGTGCCTCTGAAAGAAATGT
Source organism: Tonatia bakeri (assembly GCA_004024845.1). Taxonomy (NCBI): domain Eukaryota; kingdom Metazoa; phylum Chordata; class Mammalia; order Chiroptera; family Phyllostomidae; genus Tonatia; species Tonatia bakeri. Next base: position 662,491 of record PVIA01000028.1, on the reverse strand, counting down.
CTTTATTCCGGTTCTCTGGGCTCAAAAGCACACCAGCTTTGACTCACTCTCTTTGATCTCCACCATCACGTGGGCACAAAGTCTTTCTTCCTAACCAAGTGCCTGCCCTCTGTTCTATTTCCGCTGTCACTGCCCCAAATTCAGGTCCCTGTCTCTGCTAAGTGCAACACCACTGAACCCTCCTATGTGAACTTCTTTCCTCTAGTTTCTCTTTCTCTCCATGTGCATGGAGTCACACTGCTATGCTGCGGTAAGACCACTGTTTTCAAACCACGGTTTTCTTATTATTTGCCTACTCAGAGAAACTCCTGTTGAGGGTCCCTACAGATGGTGGGAACTCCAAAAAGCCCAGACTGCTGCCCTTGGCACTGAGGCTACTAATAACTAACCCGGCTCCACCTTTTCTGTCTTTCTCTTCCGTCCCACTATCCCCCAGGGGAACCCTCCACTCCTCCAACTCCTCCGAGCGGGCTCCCTCCTCGCTTTCTGCCCATCACTCTCATTCTCACGCCTCCTTTCCCTCAAGCATTTTCATACAGATTACTAATGACAGGCTCCTTTTCTCTCACCAGCCAGGTGTCCTGCAAACCCTGCCCCTCCCAGTGTAGGAATTTCCGACAGGTCTACTCGCGCATTCCAAAATGCACTCTGTCCTTGAATTCCCATATGGGAGATACAGAATGCTAGAAGTATAATGAGCAATCAACTTACTGTGTTGAATAGTTTATAGTTTAGTGGAGAATGACTAAAAAAATCAATTAGTTCCAATTCTGTGATAAGACAGAGGTATGGAGGTGAAAGCAAGAGGCTATGAAAACCCAGAGAGGCATTTAACCCAGCAGGGAAGGCTGGGAAAATGTTTCCTACACGTCTGAGCTGAGGCTTGTGGGCCGAACGAGGGTTTGCAAGGCAGTTCTCATATTGTGCCTCCATCTAAAAACACTCAGTGCTTAGGTGTTCTGACTTCTTCACAAGGTTTACTGGGGACCCGTGAGGGTGACTGCGTCTGAGGGGACTGTGACTTATGTCATTAGTCTGTACCTTCACAGCAGCACCTAGCAAAATAGTGGGCACATTACAAACATCGGTTAACTGTCACTTTTGCAAGAAAGTAGATGCAAAATATATATGAGCATAGTTTCTACTACAACAGGAAAGTTATGATAATAGTGAGATTAATGAAAGACGTGACTGACGTAAAACAAAAAAGAAAATGTCCTGAAAAGTGTCCCTTAGCTCTTTGTTGGCTTTTAAAAAGTTGATATTGAAAAGTAATTGGTGACTCTCTGTAAAATAAAATCTTAGTTAGTAGCATAGGTAACAAAGTCGTGAGTAAGCAATTTTAAATACTCACAGCAAACAAGCAAAATCAAGTTAGAATTTGGTATTAACTAGTGTTGATTTATAAAATTTTTTTTTTTGCTCTTACAGGTAAAATCCCATTAGAACAAAGATGTAGAAATCCATCTTTGGAGTGTTTGTTTCCATCATCTTAGGAAACAGGAAACAGGTCACCGAAACTAATTTGGGGATCATAACAAATTCTCTGCAAAATTTTTTAAACAAGTGCTTTGCATATTCCTAGCCTGGTAACAGTCGCTTTCCACATGAAAAAAAAATCTTTTGCCATAAAAAATGTTTAATATCAAATAACCTTGTTAAAAAAATCTTTCACATCTACTATGCGATTCATCCCCCGTATTTATGCTACAAATTAAGATAATAAATATACCCAATATCATTAGTTATCATAGCTGTTAATGGCAGACAGGCCTCCTGATGATTACTTTTCAGCTCCAACACTTACCATGACCTTAAGCCTTCCAATTACTCAATTATCAAATGAAAATTTACAGCTTAGAAGAAGAGGGGGGGCCTTGGTGCAGAGATGGAGATGCCAGAAAAACCAGGATGGGGGACGGTCTTCATGATACATCTGATCAAGCACCGAAACCCACATATTTCTTTCTATGGAAAAATTTGTCAAGTGAAGGCTTGGGTAAGATCTGCTTCATTGCTAGGTGTGAAAATTCAGATTTCATAGCTTTTAGCAATATATTTGATTTCCTCAAATTTCATGAAAGCTCAATTTGTATTTTCCATAGATTTTGCTACATTGGGATTTTACCTGTACGATTAATTTCTCACACAGATCCAAAGCAACCACAACACACTCACTGCAATGGAATCGTTTTGCTTTCAAAATCTTCTAGTAGTAGGTATTCCTCTCCTTCTTCAGAAACAAAAGATGACCCTTGGCTGGTTTACAATCACATAAGAAATGGAGCAAGATCACCATTTATAAATCAGTGAAATCTGTTAAGTAAGTAATACTGGGGATCTGTAACAAAGACTATGAAACAGAAGACAGGTTCCCGAAAGAGCTTTTGGTAAAAGTATTCCTCTCCAAAGACGCTAGAGAAGGTGTTTCTTCAATAAAATCTCGTGAATATCGGAAATCATTAGTGGAGGACTATAAACTTGAGAGACATGCATAAAAGATAAGCCTATATAGGTGGTTTCTTTTAAACCTCCAAATCAGGGTTAAAACAGTTCAAAGGTAAGGTTCCTAGAGGTGTACACACACACAACAGACACACACACACGCACACACATGGGCACTTGCGGTTTACCTGGTGGGTTCAGGCTTCTTGCTCTGACAGTTGATCAGCAGGAGGTAGTCTTGAGGATCCTCCTGGATGCCAAGAGTTTCCAGATGTGGTGGAAGGTTAATGAGCTGATACGGCGGAGGCTGGGCAGCAGAGGACGAGTCCACCTGGGCGGATGCCGGGGTTGTTACAGCTGAAGGCAAATCCGCCGGCGCAGGTAAGGAGCTGCCAGGGGGCTTCACATCTGCAACACCAAAGTGTGGTCATCATTCTCTACCCCATTTTAAGAATTTTTCCTTAAGCAAAACCATTTGAACGTTTGGAGGAAAGTTGTTTAAAGACAAGGAAACAGGCTAAAATAAACCATGATCATGTTAGTTAAAACACACATGACCTAAATGGGAACAGTTATACAGGACATAATTGGCTTGTGTCAAAGAGAGCTGTGCAGCAGGGATGTTCCAGAGGCTCCCAAAAGGCCATGGTGAACCTTGCCTTGAACAGTCTTCGGTTTTTTAGGGTCTTGAAGGGAAGACGCTCTACCATCATAGCATGAAAGGCATATTTTTTTCCCATGATAATAAGGGCTTTCTGCACTAAGCCGACCTCCCAAGGTGACCCATGTCACTACGTGGCACCTACAGGTCCCTGGTCAGCTCGTGACCCTGTCTTTATTCGGCTGTTCATCCTCTCTGCATCTCAGCTGTCTAGGGAGACAGAGTTCTAACCGTAGGGTGCACATCTGGGGGAAGAGCTGTTCTGCACGGCGCCACCTCTCCCCTTGGCTTGTCATCTCACTGGCCTTTTACTGGATTTCTGCCGGTTTCTGTGCAGAAGGGGCCAGCAAGCAGAGAAGAAGTTTATTAAACACTCAACTATGTCCTGAGAAGACATAAGAAACAGCTAAACTGTGTAGAATGAAGTATTTTTAAATGAGTTGAAAACCTAAAAATAAAATTAGTGATCGCACTGTAATCGCTAACACAACAAGTAAATTTTTAAGGGCCCAGAATCAAGGCTACTTTAGTTTGGTTAGAAACAAATGGCTACAAAGCCAGAAAAAGATAAATGCTCACATATGAATAAACACATTTATTTATTGTCTGTCTATGTTAGAAAATACTAATTCGGTAACATTCATATTCTTTCTATTCAGTCTACTCATAACATTACTATGCTCTACCAAGTAAAATCAAATGCAGGCCATTTGGCCTGTTCATTCACCAGGGAGTAGTTACATGTCAGCTCTGCCTTTCCCAGATATTACAGAAGATGCCCACACACTTTTCTGATCAGGTCATTATGCATTCCATGTTAATATTCATGTCGGTACCACGGCAAAGGTTACATAGCTCATTTTGTAACTTCTTCCTAGACACAGAACCTCACATCCTAATTGTAAAGCTTGCATAACACATAATATGGCTAAATATCACAGCTTATCTTTAATTGGGGGCCCCCAAAACAAACGAAAAGGATCTGAACTCCTAAGCTTCACTGCAGGATAGATGTTCAATAAGGTTCCGGGCCCTCAGCAAAATCTCACTTAGCTCAAGGAGATTAGGGGCACTCCCCAATCTGCAAGACCCATTCACCTGCACATGCAGCTCGAAATTTGCTCCTCAAGAAATCTGTGAGCCCTACTAGATGCTAATGAAGTTTAAGAACTTCTTTCTGTTGGAGAGTTTGGCCTGAGTAAACAGAAGCTGAGTTAATTTCTAACATTTTATCTTTGTTATGCTGCCTGTAATGTGTCAAGTCTTCACAGAAGCTAATCTAACAAAATCTAACACTTTATGCCAGGTGTTAATTAATTAACTCCTTCTTATTTATGAAAGGTGAGAACAGAAAATGGCGAGACTATAAAAATGACTTTTTTGCCATTATTTCAGTGGGAACTCCTAAATAACTCATCATTTCTAATACATGTTGATTATAAATAGTGTGCATAACAAATTCTATGAATTGTTTTACTGTTTTTGATTCAGTTGCAAACATACAGAGATTTATTTAAGGGGATGTAAAATGTAATAAATTAATCATCAGTTCACAGTAAATCCTTACAACCTGTTAAACTTAACAGAACTATGAAAAATATTCACCTTTGAAGAAGAGCTTAAGAAAGATATATACAACATTGAGGAGAAAAAAAAGAAAAGGTAGAGAAATGAGAACGCAGTTACCATATTCTACAGATTGTACTCACAAGCATATTTTATATCATTCTCCTTCACTTTACCAAAGGGGCATGGTCAAATTAAATAATCCAGTTCAGTTTTTCATTTTGACCAAACAAAATGAAACTAAACACTGGAAATACATCACTATATAAAATGAGTTCTAGTTTTTAATATTAACTCCTAGAGCAATGTTTCCAGGTGGTTGTTTTTATAGATATGCTTTCCTTTAATATTTTTTCTACACCTGATGGCTATACACTAAATGAACTGAGTGACTCATCCTACTCAGGATGGGGGGAAAAATCACCCAGCCAGGCAACGATGTTTGTTTTACGACCTTGTTTTATGAACTCAATGGGACCATCTCACTTTCAATCTTCCACTCCTCCCACCTATGAATGAAGTGCTTACCCTCGTTAGAACTGCAAGATTCTCTCAGTTTTCTGAAGGGAAAAAAGCACCAAGACTCAAAAACTGCATTTAAAAAAAAATCTTATTCGCAATATGGGAAGACTTACATACACAGCTGGTCCTTGAATTACATTAAGTCTGAACTGTGAGGGTCCACCTATATGGGATCCAACAAACACACAGTCACCCCGCTGTGTTCCCCCAGATGTCACATCTTTGGGTTCAGCCAACTGTGGACTGAAAACGGTGTTTTTGATCCGTGGTTGGGAATCTGCGGATGTGGAGGGTGGGCTGTATGTGTCGTTCTACAGATACATACATACCTACAAAATGTATGCATTTTATACGATGGACTTTTATATAAGGTCCTAGAACCAGTGCCCTACAGACACCAAGGAATGGCTGAGTTTTGGCAGGAATTTTCCACCACACAGGGGTGGGAGTCCCTAAGCCCCTATGTTGTCCAAGAGCCAACTGTACTTCTCAGAGGCAAGAGCTGGAGAGAAACTTCCTTTGTGATCACTAGCAAGCTCACAAAAGGAAAGACCTTCGAACAGCTGTATGAAGCAAGCCCAACCATTCCAAACAACATCATGCCCAAAGGTCTTTTAAAGGAAGGGACACTGCTCTACCACACTGGCTCAGAAAATGCACTATTTTCAAAGCATCAGTCTTTGGGATTATTTTACTCATGTTAACCTGATCGTATACTCAGCTCTGCGTATTTGAATACAAACACTGCATTGTCTTAATAGTCTCTACTATAAAATTTCTAGTCAAAGTTAAGTCAACTGATCTGAAAAAGAAACTTCTGTTCTACCTTCTTTAAAAATGGTGATTTGCCCCCACTTGCCTTGACAAGTAGTTGAGTGGACTGTGTTTGTGGCTTTTTACCTCACTGAGGTTTCTAACGTACTGTTCTTTCTAATAATGCTGGGATCAAGTTTCTGAAGACCAAACATCATTTTAGGCTTTGCTTGTGTGTGTAAAATTATTTCCTGTCTCTTAATTCAGAAGGCACGAGGAGTATAATTAATACCCATTAAAGGGCTAATAAACTGTTGGAACCAACTCCCAATAGAATTTCACTTAGCAAACTAATAAACACCACTAAGAAAAGCCTTAACCAGCTTTCTGTGGAGAGAAGTAGATTATCATGTGAGAAGAATTGCAAATAATAAATTGGTCCACAAGTGTCCCTAGCTTAATGAAATTTTATCCTATCTGGAACCATAATGCCCTCACAGAAGTTGGATTGCCCAGATAACACCTCTAAACACTGAAAATAATACATGCTTTTTCTAACCAAATGGCACAAGAGCTTAAGCCCAGATAAGTAGCCCTACTCTTTCTTTCTGGTAAGGAAGAATATTTCAAAGTTGATGTCACAGGCCCTCTGATGTTGTCACTAGTAACTTACTGCACCTGAGCAGGTGCTAATAAAACTGTGGTCTCGCTCATGTCCTTGTTGGAGACCAGCAGGGATCCTTTTCTCTGAAAATGGGTGACATTTGCGACAGAATACGTTTTTGGATTCTCTTGCAAAAGTGTTACTTTTACATTTACAGTGAAAGGTAAATAGGTCAAGGTTGCTCTGTGTCTACTGAATACTGACTTACCAGGTCTGTTGTGGAATTTTTTTTTCTCTAAAGAGAAGCACTTTGAATAGATCTATGTCTGATTAACTTAGCAAATAAGAGTCCACTATCATTAATGCTAAAATAATCTCATTTCTGAACACAGTTTTCCACGAAAGAACATTTTATAAAAGTAAGTCTCGCAAAGGGATACAAATGAGAAACCACAGTAGTTGCCATTTTCAGTGAAGCAACCTGCAGTTTCTTCGATTTTTTAATCAAATATTGAAGACCTCTAATCGTAGCCTAATAATCTACAGGGTCTGGCTGAAGTAAGGCCTGCTTGAATGTGGTTAGCAATGTAATAACATGGGTGCAATAATTTACAGTTTTAATTTGAATATTTCACCTAATATGTCCTATGGTGAGCTTGTGTGTGATACTGTTATATTACAGAATTACATGCTTATGATTTTGCAATACAGATTTTGTAATAATAAATGAGTGTTATTTGTGCCGGACCCTGTATTTAAAGTGTTGCAAGTAGAAATTTTTATATCTTACTTGTCATGACTATCTCCTGAACAGGCTGTGGAAACTTCCTTGGAGACTTGGAAGATAAACCTTCAGGAAGTGGTGACAAATGTCTAACTCTCGCCCCAGTGGTGCCGTGGCACCCAAGTCACGTGTCGGGTGTCTCAGAAATCTGGGTGCCTGGGCCCCACCTCAGGAGACTCAGTGAATCAAGATCTCAGGGGCAGCAGCTTGAAAACGTGTAATAAAACACAATGACCTCTTTGGTTGACTTGGTCCCCAGAAAAATGCAAATGAAAACCACAATGAGGTACTGTTCCCCATTTCCTAGAACGGCTAAAATTAATGACTGACAGTACCAAGTGCTGATGAGAATGTAGAGTCATGGAAAGTCTAATATCCCGCCAGCAGAAAAGCAACTGATACAATAACTTTGGACAGCTAAAGCCACTAAATCTTCTAAAGCTAAATGTACACGTGTGTGTGTGTGTGTGTGTATCCTACATGCCTATAGCAATTCTACTCACAGGTGTATACTCAGAAGAACGAACTGTTCATGTCCATCAAAAGACACGCATACGGATGTCCATAATAGCTTTACTTGTAACTAAAACTGAAGCAACCCAAATGTCCATGACATTCGAACAGACCGATATTTGTTATATATTCACACAATGGAATTGAACACAGGATGAAGAACTACATGCAACAGGGCCGAATCCCAGGCTTGAGATTGGGGAAAACAAGCCAGACTCAAAGGTTTTATTTATATTAAGGTCAAGCATAGGCAAAACTAATCTATGCTAATAAAAGCAAAATAACAGTTACAGCTGGCTTTTTGAGGGGGTGGGTTACTGGGAGGAAGTCTGAGAAAACCTTTTGGGGGACTGGAGATGTTGCATTTCTTGATCTGAGTAGTGGTTACACAGATTTTGGTTTTTAAGTACACATACAGATGCATATAAAAAACTACATTGAACAGTTAAGTTCTGTGCCTTTCATCATAGTAAATGATACCCAAATAAAAAAGTGAATAAAAAGAAATTTAAAAGTGCCCTAATTAGGAAGCACCACTTTACCAGAAAAGGATCATATGTACATTCTTATATGTTAGTTTAACACACTTTGATTACTATTATTATTATTTTCACTTTTCTCAGTATTAGTTTCAGGAGTACAATGCAGTTGGTCAGGCAATCACACTTTACTAACCTACTTTCCCAAAGAGAAGAAAATCAAAGGGAGAATCACGCTATTCTTTTTATCCTCACCAGAGGACATTTTTTCATCAACTTTTAGAGAGCGGGTAAGGGAGCAAAGAAAGGAGAGAAACACCTATCAGCTACCTCCCACATGCACCCAGACCAGGGGATCTTATGCACCCAGACCAGGGATGGAACCTGCAAACCAGGTATGTGCCCTGACTGGGAACTGCACCCACAGCCTTTGGGTCACTCTGGTAGATCAGGGCTCCCACAATTCTTTTTCCAGCCATATTATCTGGACATTTTGAAAAATGCAACTCAACTGGTAAGAAGCAACTTCCCAATGGTGCATCCTGAAATCAGACCAGAAACCTTTGCACCAAGTTAGTTCGCTGCACACAACCCTTAAGACTGTTTTCCAGCACTTGTTCAGCAGATTTACCAGCTTCCAAGTCAGTGTAGGAACAAAAATAAATCTGCACAGTTCCAAGAAAAACAAAAGAAATTAGTTTCTTCCCTCAAATCTACTAAATAAAAGCATTCATAGGAACCACACACAGTTCAACGAGCTAGAATTTAAAAACAGATTCGGCCTGCCAGCATTCTGAGTATTCAATAATAGCAATAATAGCAGTGGTCACCTGGGGCAGCGGAAATAACACGGTAACGATATTTTGAGAGGTTCCTGGAATCAAAACACAGGTCAGATTTTTCCCCTTTCCTTTTGTTTTCAGGAGAAAATTAGTTATTCTCCGAGGGACTGGGGTTAGTTATTTTCTCAGACTGTAATATCCAAGCACAGTCGACTTCTTCCCGTGTCTAGTCTGAAACCAGTATAATGAAGTATCATTTTGTGCTATTAGTTTTAAAAGTCAAGAGTAGGAGCATCTTCAGCTCTCCGAAATGCGAAGAGCAAAAGACTCGGGGGACAGAGCTAGGTAAAAACAAAAACACCTATTTAGTGATTGGTGGAGGGGTCTATTTGGAAGCAGGAGAATATAAAGCAGGTAGTAAAGTCAATGGAAGAACAAAGACATTTTGCTATTTACCTTGTCACAGTAAACTGTATGAGTGTGATCACAAAGGGTAACAGCAGTTCTCGGAGGTTTAGAATTTGATGCAAATGTTTAAATGTGGAGTAGCAAAGTCAGCTACTCCAAATAAAAGGAAATACAGTGGTTGATTTGAAAACCTTTTTGCAGTTTTATTATTATGCATCAAAACCCAAAATTACAGAGTAAAATAAAATATTTTTTGTGGTTCCTTGATACTATATAATGAAAAGTTGTTCATCTTTTACTGATGTCTTCCAAGAAACTCAAGTCTTCAACATAGCAGAGTCAGACACTTCTGTGGCTATTTAGGAGGTGGCCAGAATAAACTTGTAAAAAATCTAAATTGTAAAATTAAAGGTAAATGCAGTTGCATTTATACATAGTTCATGGACTAAATTTAGAAAGCATTGGCAAACCCAAGTCCTTATGGGCTTGTTTTAATGAACAGATAAAAATGATTTGATTAGCACAGCTGTTCTTGGTAACCAACTCAGATTATAAATATCAAATTTGATTAATCACACTATTAATTTTCTTATAACCTCCGCTGTTATGGATAAAAAGTTCACAAACTGAGTTTCATGCCAGGCAAATACACTTTTAATCTATTGTATAAGGATTTGGGAGTTTGGCCACTGAAGAGGGAGGTCAGTGCAGCTTCCAAGTTTTGGAACTTCCCCCTCTCCCTATACCGGTAAATTAATAAAGTGAAAACAGACATTTTGCTGGACTCTGACTACTGACATCAAAGAAAATGTTCCGCTAAGTACAAAAATAACATTCCCAGTACACTGTCAGTCATGGTCACAGAGCCATTTAAAACTACCTAGGCTTTTCCTGACCCTCTTAAGTCAGCTGCACTCTGTGCTTATTATTTTTCTTGAGCAGAGCACTTATCAACTGGTATATAATTCCTAGATTATTTGCCTGTCTCTCCTATTGGACCGACTGCAAGATCTCCAAAGGTAGTAACTATATTTATTGAGTACCACAGTAGCGTACCTCAACATGATATATTAATGCTTTATTAAATATGCCATATAAATTAAATATATATTAAAATATAATTTTACATTTGTATATGAAAAATATATATGTATCTCACATTTATGAACAACTATAACAAATTATTTTGGTACAAAACCGCTCCCACTACATGCTCAGTTCCACGGGTTATGCTGGCCATCTGTCTTCCTAACCAGTCACCCAGCAGACACTGGTTGAGTAAACGCCCGAAGCCTAGTAGAGTGCAGGCAAGATCAAATAATTTGGCCAATTATTGAATCAATTTGCTAACTTTTTCTCCTTCTCAGATCTGACTGAGTGCTCATCAAGGTCCCAAATGGTGAGAAGCATTCTAACGTGGAGAGATGGACCAGACTCCATGCCTTAAAACTCGCAAAGTTCATCTGAGACGCTTGAGTGTTGAACACTCTTACTTGGGGGGTTCTCAACGCTACTCACCCCTGAACGGGCTTCCAAAACTTAGTTGCTCACATTCCTTAACTGAAGACTGTAGCTCTGAAAGAAGGCATCTCATTTCTTTTGTGAAATATGTTTAGGAGAATTACAAAGAAAACAAAGAGAGAAGAAAGACACCTCCCTCAGTCTCTCAGATCGGTCGTCTCTGTCCTGGTAACCAGTGGCAACAGAAGTCTGCCTTCATGGCCCCAAAACAAGGTCCAAGTGGAAAAGGCAACAGGCAACAGAACATCAATAAAAAGATTATACATCTACTTAAATTACTTTAACTGAAAATCCGTCACCTAACTCATGTGGTGTCTAAAATCCAATAATTATCATTACTGAGTGGTTGCTAAGTACCATTAAAGAAAAAGCGATCTCATTTGTGACTTTAATTTTAAAACCTTCCACTGCACTCAAATATAGACTTTACATGCAAACAAGAAAGGGAAGTTTAAGTGGACTTAGAAATAATACCCTTCACTTACTTAAAACGTGAACGCATTTAGTAACCTCGCAAAAACAACCGAAAGCTTAATTCCCCACATGAAACACGGTCTTGAGGCCTTTAATCACTAGAACTTTGCAGAAGAGCGCTGGTTCATTAGCCGCCTCCTGTCCAAACTGGATGGCTCCTTCCCCCTCTCCTCGCAGCTCCCTTGGGCATTCTGGAGTCTCACCAAGGGGTTTCCCCGACCCACTGGGCCGATCCCAGCCCTGGAAGGCCCTGCTCCGGGACTGCTGACTGGCCAAAGAGGAAACGGCATGCTGACCTGAGCTAATTAGAGATGATTACTGTTCCACTTCAATAATTCAACACTTGATGTTGATTGTTGGGACAATTTTTCCACCCCTCTCACAGAATCTCCAGCCTTCCTAAATATAGACATTCAGAAACGCACACTTGTAATGTTAGTGTCACCCTGAAGACAATAAGGTCAAAGACTTTATTCCCGATTCTTGGCTCTGCAAACCTCTATTTGTATTGGAGTCCCTTTCACGGGTTCTTTGTGATTGTTTAGAAAAGGAAGAGAAGTGGACAGGAATATGGGGTCAGGACAGCTACAGAAACGCACCTGGAGAGGAATTTCACTTGCAAAATTCTTCTGAGACCTCTCCACAGGACAGGCACCCCAAATCTCAGATCCTCAAGCACCGCGCCCCTGGCCCTCTGGAGTCAGGCAGAAGCCCATCGCTCCTCCTGGTCCTTCCTCTCTCTCTCACCCCTAAACCTGCAGGGTTCTGCAGCCCCCCTTTCACTTATGTAGAAATACTACTTCCTTCAAATGATCACAATGTACAATTTGTCCTCCTCTGAGCTTTCTTCTCTACCTCTCCTCCAAACCTTGAGCCCCTCTTACCTCTGTGTTAAGTAAACTCATTGGTTTGTTACTTTTCCCTCATGTTTTGTGACTGATTGTCACTTGCTTTTCATAGACACTGATAATCACCATGGCAACATAGCTTTAAAAATAATACCTGAAGAATTAAGGTGAACCACATGAAAATGCTTTTAATAGGTCAAAAGTAGTCAAATATCAGCAGTGTTATAAGGTTCAAATTGATATTTATATAGGAACTCAAGAAACGCTCTTAAATAGTATGTCTTCTTCTTGCCTTCTTCTTCGGGACATTTATTGCACTATTTAGACAATACCCCAGAATGGTTACATTTCTCTCTGCTAAGTTTCTGCCCAAAATGATTAAAGTTGCTTTTTCCAAATCTTGCTACTATTATAAAAATTCCCCAATTTTATATTGTGTAACTGAAATGTATAAATATAAAAAGAATTGTATGGCCGTTCTAAAAATGCAGTAATAAAAGAGAAAGGTGGAATAACAAAGCCTGGACTCACCCTCTTCTGTCGGATTAAAGCCGCAGATGTCACAGATACAGCGAACCCACTTATTCATCTCTTCCTCGCTGTCTGCTACCAGGTAGAAAATTCGGTCGATGGTGTTGATGTCAAAGATGTAGCTGTTTTCGAACTCCTTTTTGTTAAATGTCAAGCCAGCATCGACTTGCTGACATAAATTTAAATCAATGATACGGATAGGCTTCTTGGCGTGATCATTTTTGTAATACTCCAGGACATCGGGATCTCCGGTTAAACGGCCGCTGCGTAACACGAACCACCTCCTCTTCCATGCCTGGAGACGAAGCACAACGAGCCCGTCTCAGGCTAATCCGGGGAAGTTTTGAAGATGAAGCACATTTATCAAATTCATTTTACAAAAGCACTGTCTAGAGATAACATTTCCTTCGTTTTCACAGAATTATCTCCCACTCCGACCAAGTTTACTGATGTCCCAATTAATAATGTGTGTGTACACAGTTATTATTTTCTATTAGGTCTTCTGATGGAATATTAGAAGAAACTGATATTAGAAGATATTACATCAATATGTAATATCAAGTCAACAAAACAAGGAAGATTTGGTTTTTAAAAATATATATTTATTTTACTTATTTACCTTTAGAGAGAGGGGAAGGCAGGGAGAAAGAGAGGAGAGAAACATCAATGCACAAGAGAAACACCGATGAAGTTGCCTTCAGCCGGTCCCCAACCAGGGACATGCCCAGTAACCCAGGATATGCCCTGACTAGGAATCGAACCAGTGACCCTTTGCTTCACAGGCTGGTGCTGAATTCACTGAGCCACATCAGCCAGAGCAGAAGATTGAGTTTTTACTAACTAAAAAAGCAACATTTTCAACAAACAATTCTTGAAAAACTAGATACCCACATGCAAAATAATGAATTTAAGACCCTAACTTTACATCATAAAAATATTAACTCAAAATGTGTCAAAGACTTATGGTAAATAAAAGAGCTAAACTATAAAATTCTTAGATGAAACATAGGGAAAAGCTTCATGACATTAGATCTGGCAATGATTTCTCGGGAATGACACTGAGACTACAAGTAACGAAAGAAAAAATAAGTAAACTGAACTGTGTCAAAATGTGTAATTTTTATACATTGAAGGATATGGTCAAAAGAGTAATAAGACACTCTCAAAAATCATTTATCTGACAAGAGATTAAAGTCCAGAATACATGACAAACTCCTGCAATTCAATAACAAAAGCAAACCTCCCAGATAAAAAATGGGCAGAGGATTTGAATAGACTCTCCAAAGAAGAAATACAATTGGCCAAAAAGCAGATAAAAAGATGTTAAATATCATTACCATCAGAGAAATGCAAATCAAAACCACAAAGAGATATCACTTCATACATATTAGAATGACTATTACTTAAAAAAACAGAAAAGTTTTGCATTGCCGCTAGAAATATAAAAAACAGCATGACCACTGTGAAACCGGTTTGACAGCTCCTTGAAAAGTTCCAGTGGTCAGGATGTGTCCAGATGAACTGCAACCCAAGCCACAAACAGGTATTTGTCACCTACATTCACAGCAGCATCCTTCACAACAAACAGCAGAAGCAACCCAAGCATCCACTGATGAATGATGAGATAAATACAAATGTATGTAATAGAATATTATTAGCCTTCAAAGGAAAGAAAATTCTGACATCTGCTATAACATGGATGAACCCTGAGATGTCAGGCCCAGGGAAATACACCAGTCACAGAAGGACAGGGAGTGTATGACCTCACTTATGAGGCGCCTGTCATAATCACATCCATAAAGACAGATGCCAGGGGCTGGGGGGAGGAGTTGTCTCAGTGTTTAATGGGTAGAGCGGCAGCTATGGAAGACGAAAACGTTCTGCAGGCGGATGGTGGTGACGGCTGCACCTCCATGTTAATGTACATAACGCCACGGAACTGCAAGCTTAAATGTGGTTCCAATGGTAAATTTTGTTATGTATCTAGTAACAAACTTCTTTGAAACAGCAATGTTTCTTCGTGCCATAAAGAATACACATAAAGGTGCTTCTTTAAAACAGTCCATTTTTCAGGCTACAGGACTCTCTCTCTCTCTCCACCACACCCCTCAAATCCAGGCTCTGTCTTTGCGGGGGGAAAGGTGGGTGGCAATGAGCAGGGAGCATAAAAATGGGTGTAGAAGCATTCCCAGCGTCTCACCTGGAAGGCAAGAGAAGAAATGGTCTGCCTTCCTTTTGGCCAGACTGCTGTTCAGACTGCATGGGTAGGAGCTGAATTCCTAAGTATGGGATATGGCTTTTTTTTTTTTTCAGTTTTTTTCTCTCTTGTCCCAGCCAACACACGCTGGCAATCTGGACCTGTACTCACCATGTACACCCTCCACAGGTTTTGGAACATTCGGGGTTTCACACTATGCCTAAAGAAGCCTAAAATTCTTTCTCCATTACACTCCCTAAAATCTACATTGACCAAATAATAAAACCAGAAGCAAGCAACTGGAAGAGTCGGCTTCAGCAGTCTTCAAACCTAACATCTCTGCCCGGAATCAACACAGCTTCGCTCCCCTTTGAAGGCCTTCCTCCGCTAACAGTCAGACTGCAGAGGCCGAGGTGAGCAAGTCCCCGCTACCCGCAAAGACACCCCTACTCCAGACCGCACCTGCGGGGCAAAATCGTCCAACGGGACACTCCAGGAAGTGGAAGGGCTGGGAAACTTGACAATTTATGAACCCCCAATGAAATAAAATTTCCTTGGTTGTTTTCATTTGCTTGTTTTTGTTTTGAAATAATTTTTTTTTAACAGCCACTGTACAGTTCTGTTCATTTGGAGACCATAAGAGTATGAGACACAACACCTCGGTCCTTTGTTTCTGGAAAAGAATGACCCGACACAAGATGTCTCTCCCAGTAACAACCTGGGGTAGTGACAGCCTTATGCTTATGGCATTTTCAGAGATTTTATTCAGAGCAGTACATAAGTTTAGTGCCCTCCACAGTCTGATTAGACAGAGAATGCTCCTGATGTTGGTGCCATAATACAGGCTAATTTCCCCAAAACATGATTTCTATTTCTCTCTTAACATATCAGTCTATTTTTTTTTAAGTCTGCTACCAAAAACAATAAAATGACACAATAGAGTCTCTATATTTTTTATGTTTTACAAAATTTGGCATATATAACACAAAAGGCGTCAACTAAAAACTCCTCATTTTATCCTGGAAAGATACAGATGAGTAGAGAAAAAAGAGAATTCACTGAAATCCATGGACATTTCTCCAACAGATATCTGGTCCTTACTGCCACCTTCACCCAGTTCTACAAGTGCTGACGTGAATCAGTTTTGCCCTGTGGCTCGTGGCCGGAGGAGCCCCGAAGCCATGGCTGTGGCTGGAGGCGGACAGAAAAAGAGAAACTGAAGGCCGGCATGGTCCCTGAACTGGCTCCTCCGGCCTTTCGCATCTGGGACAACTGCACCAATCAGGGGATGAACTTGGGTGATAACTTTAGGGTTCGTATTAGAATAGATTCTTTAAATTGTACGCATTCAAGAAAAGTTAGATACATTACGAAGTAAATTAATGAATTTACCAGTTAATGAGTTATTGATTGTATTGTAAATGCTGTGCCAGGTACACATGGAAAGAAATACAAGTAGGTAGTTCATGACTCCTACTCTCGAGTTTACTAGTCACAAAGAAAATACTTTACCACACACCAAAATATCTGAGAATATAGCAACACTGACAAGGTATCTACAGAACTATTGCTAAGTAGACAGACATTCCTTCACGGAAAAACTTATGCAACCTTTTAACAAGAAGATTAGTAAAGAAATCATGGGGTCCTAAATTATTGTGTAGTTCTTTAATATCAACAAGATTTTAAGTTCACTTCTGAGTCTGACCGTAGCTCCAAGGTCCAAGTAAATGACCGGTGTTCAGAAGAAGGCGGCACGGAGTTCTATAGACGCTTCAGGTAATACTGGAAAGTCACGAAGTGTTAAACTCACATGGATTTGGCACTGGTTTCTGGATTATAAAAGTCCGTTCAGTTAATATATGACATCTATTCACTTCAGGAAAAATATCATCATCTCTTAGTAAAATTATGCCTCTATGGATACCTCCCTATGAAGCGGTAAACTTGAAAGAGTGACAGAGAAGAAACAGAAAAGATAATACAGTAGCATTATGTCATCGATCCAGGGCCATCGAGGAATTGTATCTTCCAGTAAGTGATTTCTCCAGATAGGGAAGGTTCCATCTTCAAACACAGAAATGACTTTTTAAAACGTTAACATCTCACTTGTAACCTTTCTAAAATGCCTTAGTGCATATTCACTGAGCATGATCCAGGGCCTCAGACTAGGAACGAGGGGCGTCAGTTCCCGTAAGCGCACATCAGAGATGCTCTCGGAGTTCGGGCCGTGCGGAGGGTCGCGTGGCCCCATACTGAACGGGACCACAATACTGTGCTGGCCGAGCTCCCTCACAGCCGTTTTCAGCCACTGCCCCTCCTCCCTTCTAATGCCCTGGTGTACAGCACGCCCCACTGTCTCTTGCCTCTGGGACCTTGCACATGCTCTTTCCTCAGTCCGGTGTATCCCTTCCCCCGTCTGTACCAGGCTGGCTCTGACCTGCCATCTTCCCTCCCTTCCCACCTCAACCCGCTCCTCCCAAGGGAACGCGGCGTAGAGTTCAGGCTGTCTATCACCTGCCTATTTTGTGATGTTTTGGTTATTCTACAGTTCAATTTTTCTTTGTGCTTATTTATTTAGCATCTAACTGCCAGAGCAGACTGTACAGTTCATGAAGATAGTGACCACATCTGCTTTGTTTGCCATTACAAACCCAGCACAGAGCACAGTGCCTACTGCCTAGAAATATCTGGGCAATGAGTAGAATCCCCCTGTGACTTCGATGCTGTGAAATTTTTGAGAACATCAGATTACCTGGTTGGGACACATGGAACAGAAAGAGGCACTTTCATACCCCCTCCCACCTGAGAAAAAGCGCTCCCACATGGAACACATACATAATCAAGTGAACATAACTAAGACAGCTTTACCAAAACACATGCAAAATACACCTTGGGAAAGTGACAAAAATGGGAAAGAATGAAATGCGTCCTTTCCCTATAGCTCATGCATCACTCTTTTGTCTTCTGGTTGGGGGGGCACTCCCCCATCCATTTCACTGCTTCCCTGTTGAAATGATACTGTTAGCATTTGAAGGTCCTTGGAAACTAAAGCAAACAGCCAAGAAACGAGCAGCAATGAATCGAGGTGCACCAGCTAGACTGGGCTCGTGATTCCAGAGGTCCGAGTAGACATTATACCAGACGAACCCATCACAGCTGGAAATGACAGCGTGAAAACACTGCGTTTTAGCCAAGCAGCACCTGCCACTTCTGTATTTATTTTTAACGGGGGCCAAATGCGAATGTTTGTCTCAGTCACCACATGAGTCACCCTCATTGAATCTGGCACAGATTAAACTGGAAAACAAAAGCAATTACATAAACTACACACTTTAATAAGGCAGATACAAAGGTTCTCTGGATTACAGCACAAAGCACAATGTAGCCACAGAATAAAGCGTGATGCCCGACCAGGGGACTGACATCAGTGCCCGGCTAATCACAGCACAAAGGCTTCTCTGTGTTTTGTCAGAGCACAGAATGGATCCACATAAGTCCGCCTTTGTTATCTGAAAATATCTGGGATTCTTAAAGCCTGCCCTATTTTTATCCTTGCTGCCTGGGTAGCCCCAGAGAAAGCTGAACAGGGCCTCCCCAATGCTGCAGAGCAGTAGTGGACAAAAAGGACAAGTTCTCTAGAAACCTTCAAAACCAAGCACTCAAGATTAAAGATAAGGAGATCATATTAAAAGCAGCAAGAGGAAAGGAGATAGTTACCTACAAAGGAGTTCCCATAAGACCATCAGCTGATTTCTCAAAAGGAATCTTGTGTAAGAAGGGGCTGGAAAGAAGTATTCACAGTCATAAAAGGCAAGGACTCCTATCCAAGATTACTCTATCCAGCAAAGCTTTCATTTAGAATGGAAGGGCAGATAAAGTGCTTCTCAGATAAGATCAAGTTCAAGGAGTTCATCATCACCAAGTCCTTGTTAAATGAAATGTTAAAGGGACTCACCTAAGAAAAAGAAGATGAAAACTATGAACAGTAAAATGACAACAAACACAATTATCAATAACCAAAACCTAAAAAAACAACAGCAAAAACAAACTCAGCAAACAAGTAGAACAGGAACAGATTCACAGAAATGGAGATCACATGGAGGGTTATCAGTGGAGAGCAGGAGTGGGGAATGGGGGAAAACATACAGGGAATAAGTAGCATAAATGGTAGGCACAAAACAGACAGGGTAAGGCTAGGAATAGTATGGGAAATGTAGAAGCCAAAGAACTTATATGCATGACCCATGGACGTGAACTAAGGGGCAGGGCAGGTGGTGATGAGGGTAGGAGGGGGATGCAAGGCAGAAGGGAATAGGACAACTATAATAGCATAATCAATAAAATATATATATAAAAAACCCCAAGCACTCAAAGCAATTTTCAACAAAAGTCATGTGAAAAATCATTTTAACTACTGGACTTCCATGACACACAGGCTTGCTGGAGGGGAATGAGACAAAACTTTTTGGCAAAACTTTTTGCTGTCATTTCCTTTATGTAATAGCCACTGCAACTTGACGCTGCATACGTGAGGCAGTAATGAGATTTCGTCAGCAGGTCTGCGTCATGCAGGCCCTGCTCTGATACCAGGGTGTCCCCCAGGGTTTCAGGGTTAGCTCGGGCCACTATTTGAACAGCAAAAGGGGAGCGTGTGTACAGTCCACAAATCCCAGTGGCAATATACATATGTCAGGCTGCCAAACTAAATAAATATCCGTAACGTTTGGAGTCTTTGCCTGGCCATTTACACCTGCCCTCAGCTCAGGGAGCACCAGTGCCCACACGATAACGCCCGAACCCTCCCGCAGGATGCAGGGCCCCAGGTCTTTCCCTATCTCTGCCACCCTCACTTCTTGCCTCTGCCTTCCAACCACACCGGAAACGCCTGCAGTTCCCCTGCCACTCGGCCTCTGTCCTGCCTTCTGTCCTCCGGGCACATCATCCACACCGCAGCTTCAGCTCAACCTCTTCAGGGCCCGTCCCTGGGCAGGCCCCTCCGAGCTCTCCCTTTCTGCCTAGTTCCTAGATCCAGTGTTGGACACCCGCAGAGTGAGTTTCTCGAGGGCTGGAGTCATGTCTCTTCACTCTTCTTTCTTTTCTGCCTTGCCTAGTCCCACGCCATCCCTGCTCGAAGGGATGCAGACAGGACCGCCACCTGCCCAGCGCATCTGCAATCTGGCTGACCAGAACTGTCAGGCGAGGTAGAGATATACAAACCATAAATTAATACTAAAAAATAATAATAAACCTCTACAGATATGAGGGGTGTTTTTAACACGATTTTAAAGGCACTGTTCTTTTAAATACGTTCTGTATTTAAACAAGTTGCATATATTAAACCGAAGGTAGACTGGTCACACTGAAGCAAGGTCTCAAGGTAGGTCTATCACACACCCTACAGGGAACAGGGAGGCACATGCGCACTGGCAAGAAAGTGCAGATGGAGCCCCGCCCTCCCCACAGAGATGTTCCCTAGAGGTAAGAGGAAAATCCATCCTGCATTCCTCTCACGCCGTTATCCACAATAACACTAACACATTCACACAATAAGCCTAATCTGCCTAAATGGCAAATGGGTTCAGTTATAAAGAAAAGTCCATGACTTTTGCAAACTTGTTTTCTGAGTTCTCTGCAGTGTAACTGACGGAGCGCAGGCCTGGTGCAACGCTTGCCAAGACCCACTTGTCTCTCCCCGTTACCCTTACCGGAAGGGCTAATTTTGGGGAAACAGCGAATATATGAGTGGGCAAAAGAGATCAAGACGTGACAGTGATTCTCAACCCTAATTGGACATAACAATTGTCTGGAGAACTTAAAAAAAAAAATCCATGCCCAGACCTCACTTAAGATCCACTATATTCTTGTGTGGGCCTTCAAGCCCTGGGCCAGGCACAGGTAGTTTTAAGTACTCAATGGGTAACTCTAATGGGCCGCCAAGGCTGAGAACCACCATCCAATCAATAGCCAGAATCAGACTACTCCTTAAAATAGAATGTAAAACAAAAATCAGATCCTTTTAAGCACAAGTCTAATCCCTTATCTTCGCATGCCTCCTGCTCTCCCCGGTGTGATCTGTAACGCCCTCCCTGCTTTTGTTCACAACAGTTACCCCATCAGAGAACAGTGTGAACTCCTTTCTGCTGTTGGAGACCTCATCCACTCTTCAGGATTCTGTCCAGTCCTTGCCACACCTTCCCTCTGAGCTCTTGGCAACCATCAGTTACTGCCTGAAATGTCTCTTGCATTGCTACGGAACAGTTTGGAACCATCTGCCATTTGCACCACGTACAATTTCCAAAGGTTCCAAATGCCTGTGAATTATTTTCCCAACTAGACTTCAAATTCCTCAAAAGTGAGACCATTCCTTAAAATTTTTTTTTTTTTTTTGTATCCTTGAGAGCGCTTCCCACATTGTGAAGCCCTAAAAGCTTGGATGGAATGTTTTCACAGACTTCTGTCCATCTGAACGATCACAGCAGGCCAGCAATCTCAAATGAAAAGATCTCAGGGAAAGAAGAGCAAAGGCTGAATGAAGTAGTAATTAGGGCCAAGTTCAAACTCCTTCCACAGCACGGCATTCAATGTCCTCAGAACCCACTCACCCACCTCGCCTCTCCGATCTCTCCCCTCCACAGATGCCTGCAGTGAACATCCAGGGGGCTGTTCCTTCCTACACGGCTTTGTGTTCTGTTGCTTTGCTTTTAGTTTCATCCAAAGAGTTCATACTCATTCCTCAAGACCTAGATCAAGAACCCTTTTCTGAAGCTTCTTTAACTTCCCGGCAAGCCAAGCCACCTACCTGCTGCCCTGCCCTGAGCTCTCAGCTGCAGGTGCCCAGGAGCCTGCTATGGGCTTCTGCCTCCAAGCACTTGAGAAAGAACTCGGAGGACTAGCTCTCCAGTTGCCAAGCCCTATGCAGTTAGGTTTGACCTGACAACCTGAGGAAGAACGGCATGTTCTACGTTCTTGAGCCAACAGCCCTTCCATCTCAGATGGTCCCCGCTGCAATCTTCCTAACCCCACACCATCCTAGTGAAGTGGGGGGAAAGTGCAGTGGAACGTTCTCATTTTGAAATCTTTTAAAAGGTACTTTACGACTGATAGTTCAGGAAAGAAGATCATCACCGTGGATTCTTTGGTAGAATTCAAACTTTATGTATAATGTCAGAAACACGTGGAATGTCAGGACTGAAGAGGTGTGTGTCTTCACACTTGTTCTCTGGGTTCTCCACAGCGAACCGGATGGAGCCTGTGCCTGCCATAACACTTGCCCTCTAGTCCGCCCTCCACCCTGGCACCTGTACTGGAAGAGCCAATTACTAAAGAAATAGCCAAGATCCCTGTGTAAAGTGTACCTACTACTTTCTTTTAAAAGAGGCCAGGGTGGCCCAGTGAGTCTCAACCGTAACCACACATCTAGAGAACTTAAAAAAAAATGCTGCCCGGGGCCTCACCTGAGATCCACCACATCCTAGTTTGGGGGTTCCACCCTGGCCCCAGGCACAGGTGGTTTTAAGTGCTAACGTGCCACCAAGACTGAGAACCACCATCCAATCAATAGACAGAGTCAGACTGCTGGGTGAAAATGCTATTTTTAATAAGATACGTTTTAATCTAAATCCCAGCAGCAGGATACAGTTAAATTTAAATAAACTATGAGACATCTACACAATAACAAATCAATACAAAACCTTTAAAAAGAAAGACTGATATATAAATATATGTACACATGAAAAATGCCCACAAGATATTTGTTGAATTTTTTAAAAAGCATGTTGCAGAACTGTACAAATATGACTCCATTTGTCTGAACGACAACAAACCCAAACTATGTTTAGAGGACAGGTCTGGAAGGAGACACACCGGAAGTGTTAACCGTGGTAATTTCAGAAATAGGAATGGGAAGGTGTCAGATTTCATATTTTTATTCTATATACTTTTTTATAGTCTGAGTTTTCATTTACTACTCTTATAATTTGAAACATATAATGCATCTAAAAAGTTTATGCCTAGAAATGCTCTAAAAAAGTGTTTTAGTATTTTTAAAACTAGGAAC
This sequence comes from Tonatia bakeri, assembly GCA_004024845.1. Taxonomy (NCBI): domain Eukaryota; kingdom Metazoa; phylum Chordata; class Mammalia; order Chiroptera; family Phyllostomidae; genus Tonatia; species Tonatia bakeri. The sequence continues at coordinate 639,344 of PVIA01000028.1, read as the reverse complement.
GATGTCCACAAAACAAAAAGTTCACGTATGTGTGGAAATACACACTCTTCTTACTCTGCGACTAACGAATGAATTTAACCTTCCTTTAAATACAGCATTTCAGGATGCATCTGGAGGGAGTCCTAGTCAGGAAACAGTTTAGACAAATAAAGTGTACCTACTACTTTCTTTTAAAGACTAAAATTTGGGAGTTTAAAAAAAGGAAAGTTGGAAGTACTTAAAAGAGAGGAACAAATTTCTCTTCTCCCCATAAAATCTGGTGGTTCTAATATTCATACTATTATGATTTTCTTTACAAACCATGTCACAGTCAATGATAATATACTCAGATATTGAAACAGCTAAAACAGGCACTTTGGGAACTACCCATTAAAAATATTAAAATTTCCATAACACTACTATCAGGGTAAATAACATAAAGAAAAACAAATTAACCACGAAGCAGGGACAAAAGAAAACCATTTGCTTTAAAACACTTGAGTTGTTTTCCAGGAAGCACCATCTTTTCTCGTGGAGCAAAATAAGGAAAAAACAGGCGCGATGGAAGTTTCCACTCCACCGGCTCTATCATTATGGTCATCTGTTCCAAACACACACACAAGCCTAAAATTTCCTGTTTTCAAACTATTGTCACCATTTTCTAGCCTAGTGTTATCTGTGCTAACTTTAGCTTAGGAATATAAACAAAAGACTACACCAAAAATAATGCTGAACAATGCCTAGATGTAGGCTAAGACCTGACCCACAAACCTTTCAAATAGGAGTTTACATTTGTGGCCCAGACGAAAACAAATGAGCTGCACCTGAAACTATTTCATAACAGCAAAAGGAATCAAAACATCCAATTCAACAGAAATACTATGGTAGCTGGGGCAGGGAGGGGGAATTCAGGGAATTCTACATGATTACTTAATAGTGCATATAATGTACTTGTTGAAATCATTGTTAAACAGATGCTCACTCTGAAGCTCTGTGAACGTCCTGCAGAAAATAAACAAAAAGCTAATGACAAACACTCCTTAGCATTCAGTACATACAAAGTACATAGTTCTTACACCTTTTCTGGGCCAAGGGCTGCTTTGAAAGTCTGATTAAAGCCTGAAATATTTTCTTAGAAATGAGGCACATTAATATTGTTCACAATTTCAGGGGTTCACAGTTAAGAACATTAAGAATATCTGAAAGAGGACTATACTTTAATACTTCTTTCTGGCCCTGGCTGGTGTGGCTCTGTGGACTGAGTGCTGGTCTGCAAAATAAAGGGTTATCGGTTCAATACCCAGTCAGGGTAAGTGCCTGGGTTTCGGACCAGGTCCCCAGTAGAGGGCGTATGAGAGGCAACCACATGCTAATGTTTCTCTGTCTTTCTCCCTCACTTCCCCTCTCTCTAAAAAATAAATAAATAAAATCTTTAAAAAAAATTTCTGCACAGAACAGTTTGGTTGAAGACAGTGGACCACCAAATTTAGTTACTGAAGTTCCACGGGGAAGTAGGTCACCTCATGGAAGTACGTCTCAACATGGCATTATGGGGCAGGTCAAGTATATTTTTACTTGTAAATACTAGTTCATATCTCATCAAAATCACCAACTGCCAGGCTACGGGGACACACTAACTCCACAGTCTCCAGCCTCCTTCCCTGCCCAGGAGGAGGCTGGAGGGAGGCAGGGGCCTGGCTGCAAGGCCCCGTGTGCCTGGGCACGGAGACCGAGCGCGTGCAGAGCTGAACCTGCTGCACTGGGAAGGAAGGCCACCTGCCTCGCGTCTCCTCTAACACCACCCTTTTCCTTCCTACCACGTGCAGTAGGAGTCGGTGAGCTCACACCAGGGTCTGGCCAGAGGAAGAACGGTATCAGGAAGTCCACTCCATCTTTGGGAACTGGATTCAGCTGGCCTCTGGCCTCAACAGAAGGTAGTTTGAGTCATATGCAGTCTGGTCAGTTAAGAGATGGGGAACCCCAGCTAGTGATAAACAAGTATGTGCCTGGCCCTGTCTTCTGCGTATCTCCCTGGGAACCTGGGGAGGCCGAGGGAGCACGACTGTCCAGACAGACTCCTACCCGTGTGGATGTGAACCATATGAGCATGATAAAGCACAATAAAGGGCTGTGAGCATTTTCATGCAGGCCCAGAGTCACCGAGCCATTCATTCCATTTCCAGGAATCTCACCCAAAGAAACAAAGCAAGATGCAGCTGGGTATGTCGCATCGAAATACTACTCAGATGAGTAAAGATTTGACACAATCTAGACATTCAACAGCAGGTGGGAGGTTTGACCACCCAGTTTCCCCAGCACTGTCCTGATTTTAGCACTGAGTGTTCCCTATCCTGGGTAACCCCTCATCATCCTGAGCAAACCAGCATGGTTGGTGACAGAAGGGGACTGAGCAAATAAATTATGATCCATTTCCATCAAGGGGTCCTACACAGCCATTAAAGCGCCACTTTTGAGTAGTATTTTAAAGACCCCCCCACCCCATGATTTGAAAAATTTTCAAAATACCGCTATCTCGGCAAAGAACTTGATCCTCTCCATCTGGATTCCACTTACTGCAGTAAGGTGAAGGAATATTGCCCACACCTTCCTTTCTACCTTTTCTGGCTCCCATCACCTGTGCCAGGTAGAGCCGATGGCTCCGAAATCCACAGCACCTTGTGCACACCTCCATCAGAGTATTCACCCTGCATGTCAGGCAATCCTTCATACAGCTGCCTTCCTCCCTGTGACCCTAACTTACTCCGTTTTAAGTGCTTAGTGTAGCCTGGAGCCTGCAAGGACGTGGCTACCTAGAAGGCACATGTGTTACCTGAATGAATGGACAAACGAATGACTCCTGGTGACGCTGGTGATGCCGTCTCTGTTTCCCGCTAACTCAGTCTTTACATAAATGGATGACACAGCAAACCAATAGTGGACCTTCTCACTGCTGTGAGCATTCAGCCACAAACCCTACCAAATCTCCAACTCCACAAGGTTCGGCCAACAAAAAGTGAAACTTAAGGAAAACGTCGATGTGATAGCATGCCAATATGTGAATATTGGGAACCTACGACTTCAGACAGTGCCTAGGCATTAAGAGGATGTCTGTGTGTTTAGAATGCCTGTCAGTTACCCAATCCAAAATAACTCTGGGGTTAGAGACAGTGCTTTGAGTTCCCAGCAAAATATGCAAAAACATCCTCATTTTCTCGTCTAAGTTTCTTCTTGAACATTCATAATTTACAAGAAAGTAAAGCAACAATACATTGAAATTTGGATCACATTTCAAAAACAACACTTACACACTGAGAACTAAAGGAAAAGCTCTGAAGTGCTACAAGGTGAAATTTCAAATTTCCATAATTACATTTACATGCAATAAGCCAAAATAATACCTCATATAATTTTCTTCTAAACATAAAACTCAGTCTAAGGCCTCCAGAGCCAAAGATATGTGGCAATAAAAGGTTTCCTTAGAAAGACATACTTCAAAAGAGACAAATGATGCATTCTGGAGTCACTGACTACGAAACACATTAAGTTCAAGATGCAAGGAAGCATGACCTCATCCAGAGAGGAGCGGAGTACCCAGTTGAACACGGTACAGAAATCACTCTGCCAGTAATGGCATCGAGAAGATCTCTGATGCGAATACATAAGACTCAGCCCAAGTGCACTACTGGCGACCTCTCGGTCTCCTCCACGACAGAGAGGAGTGTTGCCCTTGTGTAAAACAGGATTCTTCGGGGGTGGGGGTGGGGATGCGGGATGCTTCTCCATCCATGTCATGCACAGATAATAATCTCATCGCCCAAGAAAGGCTGCTGTGCAAACCTCGTTGTGTGTGCAGCGCACTGAGCACTATCTTGACCACTTGGTGGCCTGTTGGCCCTAAAGGGAGGTCACCTTTCCATCTCCCTCTGCAGCACCCAAGCCTCTGAACCCTTAACCCGCAGGAAGCAGAAACAATGGGCTGAAAATAACAGCGACTGTAAGGATTTGTGTGTGCGTGACTTAATGCTTGAGGACTAGGAGAGAAGGGTTAGGGGAGAGAAAATGACTCTTTCTGCCACAGGAGAAAGAGCATCCCTTGGCCAGACCCGACTCATCCTGAACTCCAAGCAGAACTGTTATCCAAGTCGTATAGTCCACAGAGGCTACAAACACTATGTACAGTATGCATAACAACACGTATATGGATACAGCACATGCAGTGGACCCATAATTTACACACTTATCTGCTCCACGCGTGTTAGAGACCCTGTGAGACAATCAGTCTTTCACGGGGGCTGGCATCTGAGGTAACAGACAACTGACTGTGTCTGACTTGCCAACTCGGACATTCCCTGAAGTCTGTAAAACCTAAAAATAACCGCACAAACATGTTTACAGCATTTTAAAAATACGGGACCCACACTGTCTTCTAAATATAAGCCTGGAGTTTGGAGGCTGGGGATTGGCTCTGGCTTTGCCAGAGACGTCACCAGGACAGCCCACACTTGCCCACAGAAGTTCACAGTTCACTGTTTGACTTTGAATATGCTATGGGTGGTGCTGAGCGTGAGTCCAGGAGGGGTGGGCTTGGAATGGGGAAGGCAGGCAGAAAAGGAAATGATGGTCCTTCTCACCCCACTTAACAACAGGGCCCTGCCAGAAGACCACAAGCCCCCAGCTCTTTGTGATGGGACTGGACCTTCTTGAACGTCAGAAAGGGGATGTCCTGCCCACACTGTCCACTCCGCATGTCCACTTCTCAGGGTGGTGGTCCCTTCCCCGTCCCCACGCCTACACCTGCAGGTGACAGGCAGGCATGTGGGACAACATATGCGTGTTGATCCCCACCTGCCATCCGCTGCGGGAGTGCACTCATTCTGAAGAGACAAAATTACAACATTCCTAATTCTCATCCTGCCCCTGAAGGGTACAGTGATTCTAAATCAAATACAGTGTCCCTGTGTTTCGGCGTTTTCCACCGTCCAACTGGAACCCATATGCCCGCGTCAACTGGAACTGCTGGGGGCCATTGTACTAGGACCATTAAGGATTCAAAGGAGTATTTTATTAGCATTGGAAAACATGTCTATAGTGTCTCTTATAAGTACATAAAGTTATTTTTATATTAATTTTGGGGTAGGATTGGTTTAAACTTTATCCTCTGCCTTTAACTCTAAGAAATCTTCTTGGCAGCTACTACAGATAGAAGAGAAAGAAAAACCTGCAGCAGAATATTAGCCCTGTAGTTCTGTGTCATAAACATCGAATGTCTGTGCCTCTTAATTTAAAGTGCTGTGATGAAATCTAGTGATGCAACATCCAAGCGAAGGACCCTCCAGAATAAAATCATGTAAGTCACGTGGGCATTTTCTGGACAAATGTATTTTTAATAAACTACTAAGAACAACAAGTTCAATTGAGAAATTATAGAAAAAGTATCTATAATCCCACCACCCTTAAAAAATAGTGATGGCCAGTCCTCAAAGCCAGAGAGCCTGAGGGTCAGTCCCACCCACTGACGCGCCAACATCAGTCAAGACTCAGCTGCGACTGGAGGACACTCACAACTCACGCACGGGATGTGCCTGGGGCGGCGGGCTCAGGGGACAGGGCGAGTGCATCGCTGGGCCTCATGGGACACCTACTATATTAAGGCCACCTTGGCAAGTCCAAGAGAGGTAGCAGGTCTATCTAATACATAGAAACAAACAGAAAGAGGCTGCCAAAATGAGGAGACAAAGCAACACGGGCCCCATGAAAGAACAGAACCGAACTCCAGAAAATAAACCAAACGAAATGGAGACGATCGATCCATCAGATACGGAGTTTGAAAGACGAGTTATAAGCATGCTCGGTGAACGTAGGGGACAAATAGAGGAATCCAGTGAGGATTTTAACAAAGAGAAAACATAGAAATGGAAATAGGAAACATAAAAAAAAGATCGAGTCAGAAATGAAAAATATACTAACTGAAGTGAAGAGTACATTAAAGGGAACAAACAGTCGATTCGATGAAGCAGAGGCACAAAATATTAAAAGTGATGAAAATCAAGCACCTACAACCAAGATTACTCTACCCAGCAAGGCTATCACTTAGAATTAATAGAGAGAGAGAGAGAGAGCGAGCGCTTCCCAGACAAGGAAAAGCTGAAGCAGTTCATCACCACCACACCAGTAGTACAAGAAATGTCAAAGGGCTGAAGAAGTAGAGGAGAAAAATAACAAAAATATAAATAATAAAATAGCAACAACTACATACCCATCACTAGCTACTTTAAATGTAAATGGATTAAATGCTCCACACAAGACATAGGGCGACCGAATGGATAAGAAAACAAGCCCCAAGTATCCACCCATGGACACTGGATAGAGAAAATGTGGTGTATATATACAGTAAAATATTACATGGCCTTAAAAAAGAGTGAAATTTTGCAGTATGAATGGGTCCGGTGGGTATATGCCAAGTAAAATAAGTCAGACAGAGACAGACAGATGCCATACAATTTCATTTAAATGTGGAATATAAAACAAACAAAACAGAAACAGACTCACAGACACAGAACAGACTGACGGCTGCCAGGCAGCAGGCTGGTTGGGGCTGGATGCACGAGGTGAAGGGGTTGGAAGCACAAACTGGCAGTTGCAAAGCAGTCAGAGAGATGTAAGGTGAACACAGAGAACACAGTCAGTAATACTGTAATAACTAGGTGTCAGGGGCACTAGACTCACGGGGGGGTCACTCTGTAAGTTATGTAAATGTCTAACCACTATGCTGTATATGTGAAACTGAATCAATGTTGAAAGTCAACTATAATTGAAAAATAAGGAAAAATTAAAATTAAAATCCACATCTTTAGCTAGTCTCCCAGATGTGGTACACATTAAAAGGAAGGGCCGGTTCTCTCACTTCTAACTGAAGTCCCCATACCAACCCTATATGGCATCCTCAACTTTATGAGCAGTTTGAAAAGAAAATTAGAAATAAAAACTATCCAGCACTGTAGCCATCAAAAATCCCTTCCAGTGTCCTGGCTCAGTTGGTTGCAGCATCATCCCAATAGACCAAGGTTGCGGGTTCAATCCCTGGTCAGGGCACGGATAAGAATCAACCAACGAATGCATCAATAAGTGAAACAAATAGATGTCTGAATGGCTTAGTGGGCAACCCCATCTGATCATTTGTTTATATTCCACCATCTAGGCTCTTTCTCTTCAGTGTTCTCTTCTCAAAACACACCTAACACCTGACAAAAAGTGGGGATTCTGCAGATAGTGAGGGAGGGAAGGAGGGAGTGAGTGAGAGTGAATGAGTGTTCACGCATGGTGCAAGGTGGGCCCTATAGGGACCAGCATTACAATGACAAACAATAATTAAGTACTCATTATTAAGTAGTTTGGTGGACACATGCCAGAAAAGCAAAAGAAATAAGACAATCAATTAACTGAAAAATTATCATTAAATCAGTATAAATGTTTACGCTTTAGATGTAGAAATAAGCATGCTAAAAATTACTTCGGGTGCTATTATGCGAAATACAACTAAACAGAAACCCTTTCCCCACGGTATGCAGAAGGGGCAGCAATACGGGGCTCAATGTTAAAGTGCAAGCAATGCATCGATAAGGGTTTCCTTTCTTCTCCATCCTTTTGTCTGCCCCCTAGTGGAGTCCTTATGAGCAGCGAAAACATGAAAAAGGCAGACACTATAAAAACCAGGAAAAACAAATAAAAAGAACAGAACGGAGTGTAACAAAACACTAAGCACAAACAGCTTACTGGGGACTTCTACCAATTAGTCCTTCGGGAACAGAAAAGTTAACTTACAAATTCCTAGTAAACACTTTTGCCCCAAACACAAAACTTTTGTAGCAACTTAGGTTCACCATTTCCCTGTGCACCTTTGGACTTGATTAATCAATGCCTTTTAAGGAAAATGCTGCTCCTCCAGATGGCATCTAGGTGGTATCTGGCTTTCTTAGTATTTAAGAGGACAAGCAACATCCTGACTGCTAGTAAGCTGACATGGTCTGGCCCCTTTACTTTTGGTTTCCAGGGGTCTTAGGGATGAACAGCAAGAACAAAGTCCGTAAACCCAGGGGCTCATTTCCCCAGTACTCCAAGTCAAGGAACAGGTAAAGCGAAATGGAGCCGGCGGCTCGGGATGGCAGGCCTGTGTGGGTGGCTCCGCCCCGAGAGCATGCTTATCTCCGAGGGGATCTCTCTGTCTGGAAGGGGGTGTGGGCTTTGCCTGTGATCTCCTCACCGGCCACAGCTGCCTCTCCGGGCCGGTTTTAGACTCGAGTTTTGCTCCAACACGTACAGTTCTTTAAACACGAAGATGACAGGCATGGCTACTGTGACTTACACAATCAACCGACCCCCTGCCACCCCTCCCCTTGTGACCCGGGACACACATCTATCTGCAAGACAGTCGGCCAGGGTTGCACAAACTACGCTCACTGAACAAAACATCCGAAAATCACCCCTGAAGGGGAAATGCAAGTACTGGACACAGTTTCTGGGCTTCGGTGACCTGGAGGTTTCATTTCTTAACTTCTAGTGCAATCAGAATGCATAATAAGCCGTGATCATTATAAACAGAATGATTTCTAGAGAGGCGATTCTAGACTTTTTCCTGAAGTACTCCAACATGTAAAACTCCACCGGCACTGGCAGGAATTCTGTTTCCCAGAACTGTATAAAAATCAAATGACATAATCCATACCAAAAAAATGTTGAGGTGAAGAAAGGAACTAAGATAAACAAAGTTTACTTAATTACTACTTTCGACTCCCTTTGCAGAACTGCGCTAGTGTAACTGGCAGAGCCTAAAAGCAGTGAGTCTCCAGCGATTTACGACTGCACCTCACACGCATGCAGATCGGCTTAAAACACCCTCAGCAGCTTTCATGGAGGGAACAGAGTCACCTAAATCAAGGGGGATGAAGTGTTCCCAGGTTTATTTTAACACAAAAACGCTCAGGATGTAGGAACACAGGATTGAGAGTCTTCTGCCCTCAGACTGTTGTGAGGGCTGTGAGCAGCAGGAGGAATTCGGAGGCACGGCTGACAGCTATCTTCCTCTGTTCATTTACCTTTTCCCGTTGGACGGACGAAACTGCCAGCCACAGGAAGTATCAAGGAAGACACAGTAAAACCCCTGTGCCTGTAATGTTTCTCCCCATGTCTCAGTCGTTGCTCATATCGCTACTAGAAAAGCAAAAAAAAAAAGGGCAAATTTCTACCAAGGGCCTCAAAAGATTTATTGCAGTCCTCAAAGTTCATATGTCAGGAAGAGGGAAGGTAGGGGAATTTCCCTGACTCTATACTTAGATATACATCCTTGGGTTCATTTTTATCTGCTGTCTGTTGTTCTGCCAAATTATTTATAGAGGGTAAAGAGGCTCGAATAATGGACTTTCTTAAAATTTACTATATTTAGACAATGATATCACTAAGTTTTAAATACACTAACACTGTGATGTAATTCTTAAAGCATGTCTATACATCTAACTTAATGTTTTGGAGTCTGTTCAAATTATTCATGAAAATGAGTAACAAAGGAACAAAACAATGAGGAGGCAGCTGTTCCGTCTGTGTATCTGAGTTGGAGCATGTGATGTATTTACAGTTAAAAAGAGCAAAACAGGCTACGCGAGAAAGAACTGTTTCCCCTGCAAAATAATGATATTTCAAAAATTAGTGTTGTACCATTACTGAAGACTTAGGCTTATACAGGCAACGCTAACTTTTCTGGGTGCTATGAAATTAAACTCAGAGTGTTCACCACAATTTGTAATCACATGTATTATATGTCTGCCGGTTTGTTCAGCATCCTATGCCTTCGAGGAGACTCTGAGCATTTTCTGGGCAGAGGCTCCCCTGCTTGAGTCATGCTTGTGCACCACGCTCCTAGCACAGTAGATGGAATAACAGGTGCTGAGTGCAAATATTTATATTAAAATGCTCTATTCAAGTCACACCTGCAGGAGGTTCATCAAATCGTACAGAAAAGCTTATAGGCAACAGAATAAACCCTCCCCTAGTTCTACCCAAAGAGAAGCGAGTCCTGGTTCTGGCTCTGTGTGGTGCCCCTGCTGGTTATTCGGGATTTACCCAACACCCTGGTCCTTTCAGCCCATCCCTGCCCGCTCTCTGTGTCTGGGGAGAGGTGACTGCATTCCCTCTCTCCTGGCTTGACCTCCCAGTTTCCAGCCGTGGCTGCGGATTTCCTAACCACGGCGCCCCTGGTGGTGGTCCCTCCTCCACTGTCCCAGGGATCACTGGTCTTGTGTACAGTGTTTTAAATTAGCATTTATCATTTCCTCCTGTTACGCCAGCCCTAAAGGTGTAAGGACCCTAATCTACACCCAGCCCAAAGCACCGTAAGTAGCGCCTTCACTAACGTCAGCATTTCTTACCAGGACACCAAAAAAAGACACCTCCTATTTCCAAATCCTATGCTTATGTATGACATTGCTTTTAGACACTAACTATCGAAGTCCAGCCTTAATAGCCAACTCGCTTTCCCCCATGCCCCTCCCCACTTCCTCCCAAGGTGGTGGTGCCAGCAGCCCCTCAACCAGAGGGCCTTCAGCCACATACGGAGCCGCTGTTCAGCTCCTCAGTCACAGCGTGACTTCGGGAACACGGCTTTCCTCTTCTCCCTTCATCTCCCCTCACACCTTCCACTGCGTGATTTTCAGCTGCTCCACATACGCTTTCACACTGTCCAGGTTAGTAACACTTATACTGTGCTCTGTAACCACCTCAATTTCCTATGCTTGTCAGTTTGTTTTTACTCTAACGGTTGAGTGTAAGAGCTTAAAATCAATGAAGAGCATTTACACCACCATGACCACGGTGTCCCCTACAGTCCCAAGCAGGGGCTGGGACTGCATTCACGTCTCCACTAGTCCAGTGCCGGGGCCCTCGCCCATCCCGGGTCACACAAGGGAGGGTGCCCAGGGTCAACGTCTACTGGATTCGGTTTCCACCTCACCAATCACCTTGATCACATCCTGAACTTCTCCCAAGCCCTTATTCTAATTCCTATTTTATCATTCCCCTCCCCTCTCCTGGGTATACGCTGGGGAGGCCTCCCCTGCCCGGCCCTCCCCTTCCCCAGGAATGGGTGCTGGCGGGCCTGGATCGGGCTTTCATCCGCCATCGTTCCCGCCCCGCCCACCAATGCCTGCCTGCCCGGCCCTCCTCTGCCCTGGTTCACTCCTCACCAGGTCACCTCCACGTCCTGCGAACAGGGCGCATGGAACGCATGTGTTAAAGGGGGCAGCATGGTGGTTAATAATGTTTTAGAACTCACTACTAGTTGAAGAACACTCTTTTCAAAACTCAGTATTTACTATGCTATTTTCCTAGAATAACGGGAAGAATACTTTAAAAGTCCTCTCAAACATTTTGGAGGGATTGAGAGTTCCCACTAAAGGCCTTATCTGCCTGAGCCAAGTGCACCTAATAATATTCCTGTTTACCATTTGATTTATGAAAATATCAATCCATGAAGACATGAATTTCATATTCAATTTCCCTTTATGGGCTCAACTGTGTGTTTATTAAATAGAATTCATTCAAAATTTAAAATTTCTTAGCACAAAGACATCTAAAATGATATTGACTGACAAGCTATGTGCATCTGGGGAGAATATTTCAGTGGAAATAATGTACAGCGATAATTCATTCACTCCTGCAAAAATGTCCACTGAGCGCCTGCACATGCAGCCTCGGCGAACTCGGGTTCTAGTGGAGGGAAACAAGACCTAGTCAACAAGTAGGACTGACTTTGAAATTCTGTAACTGCCGTGAAGGAAAGCTCAAGTCGATCTGGAAGTCCTGCCTTCACCTAAACGATCCAAGAACGTGGGGGAGTGTCGTCACACTCACTCTCACAAAACGCCTTCCAGTGCACGGAGCCCCACTGCTCCCCAGGCAGCCCCACTGGGCCGTGACAGTCACCAAGCTCCGAGGATCAGATTCTGGGAGCGCAAGGCCTGAAAGGTCTACAGTCTTGTCCCCTCCCCGTGTCTCCATCGGCTAGTAATACTCAGTACCAAAGTGTGGCTACACTGAGCAATACAGGAGAGGCCATTACTTCCGTCCCTGGACATCATCAAAGGCCAGTCCTGGAACACCCATCTCTCTCGTCCGATAGACACAAACAGCATAAACAACTCAAGTGAACAGTAAGGAAAAAGAGGGGATAAATTACACTTTTATTAATATATATATATATTTTAAAACATGTTCTACATTTTGTAAACAGCTAAGTTTATTCTCCTCCTACTGAACACGGCATGTGGGGCAAATAAAAAGAAAGGTGTCTGGGAATCAACAGATGGATGAGATGATTACGGGAAGTGGCTAAGGGCAAGAAAATCACTTGGGAAACACACCTCATATACAGCGTGTGCTCTAGAAATCTCACTTACCTTTATGCTGAAAAACTATTTCTGCAACAGAAAATAAACAACAGGAGCCCTGCTTCCTTCCAAACTCGAGGAGTTCAACTGCACACAGTAACCGAGGCGGCCCCGGGGGGAGGAGGGATGCTAACACTGGACATCCGGAGAGACCTCCCGCCTCCCTTTGATCTCAGTCTTCCTCCTGCTTCCTCCTCCTCTTCTCCCTAACCAGCATCCCCTCTTCACAACTTTCACTTCCACGTTATTTCTTCTTCCACATTATCGTACGTCCACCAAAGAATTGTCTTTTTAGTGTCACACTTAAAGTCTTTTTCCTAACTTAAAAAGCAGGTGTCATTTTCTTTTTTGCTTTCGAGCATTTAATTTTTTACATTTGAGCATAGGTCTGTCTTGACTTCTCTTTTTTCAGTAAAGCAGGCACTATTAAAAAGAAAACGGGCCTTCATTCCTGAAGAAGGAAACATAAGATAGTCTTTGATAAATTGGAGAGTCACTCTCTACAAGTGAGGACTAGTCCAAACGGCCTCTAACGTTCAACCACCGTGATGATAATCATTAACATTTACTGAGTGTTCACTAAGTACCAGGCATTGTTCTAAGCACTTTATACATTAACAAAGTTCTCACCACAACTCTATGAGGTACTTAGGCACTGTAATTATTCCCCTTTGTAGATGAGAAAATGGGTCACAGAGAGATTAAGTAATTGGCCCAAGGTCATGCTGAAGTGGTAAAAACAGGATTTGAAACTAGGCAGTCAGACCCTAGAACCCAGGGCCCTAATCACTTAACATCATACCCTCCATCTGTGACAGCGGGTGGAACACATTTTTATAAAGAGTTGGCTAGAAATATTTTAGGTCTTGTGGGCTACAGCAGTCTCTGTCTCATATTCTTCTTCTTCTTTTTTTTTACAATCTTTAAAAAACATAAAGGCTGGTGTGGCTCAGTGGATTGAGCACGGACCTGCAAACCAAAGTGTTGCCAGTTTGATTCCCAGTCAGGGCACATGCCTGGGTTGCAGGCCAGGTCCCCAGTAGGGGGCGCATGAGAGGCAACCACACCTTGATGTTTCTTTCTCTCTTTCCCCCTTCCCCTCTCTCTAAAAATAAATAAATAAAATCTCGAAAAAAAAAAAAGTAAAGAATCCCCTTAGACATAATCAGGCCAACAGACTGTAGTGTGCTGCCTGCTAGGCTGTGATTTTATTATTTCATATGAAGCAGTCTAGTACATTACATTAGACAAACTGAGACAGAAGCAAAAGCGAAAGATTCCAGATAGGTGAATTTATAATCTGTAGATAACACATATGCAAGAGCTTTCCAGGACGGCTGCCACTAAAACAGGGAAGGTAAAGAAAACGCAAACATCAGACCCAAGAATTGCAGGTGCTTTGTGGACACATGAAGACAGAGCTTATAAACCACAACCAGGTGCAACTATCATGAACGCGAATCAGTAAAAAACAAAAATCTAAGTGAGCTTTAACAGTCTAGCATTTCACCAGGAGAACACTCCGGACAGTCATCTTTCTCATACTATCTGTTGAACAGATTCACTACCGTAATCTGCTCAATGATGTCCCAAAACAGCATCTGCGTATTAAAGAAACGCTTCACTTTTCAATGTCTTTCATGAATATGAACCCATTGGTGCATTACCGAAACGTTCATTTATCTTCAATGTCAGAAACTACAGAAGAGTAGTTCATTAACCACTAGCCCAAGTCCTCTGTGGAATTCGGAAATCCCAAGAATGTGAATTTTCAATCTGTGCTCTTCCCGGTGCTCTGGCAAAGCCCTTACTCACACAAAATATGAACGTGTCGTCACCATCTACTGCCCAAATTTCTTGAAATAAGTCTTGTGAAGGCTCCAAATGGTTCGCCACAACTTCATTTTCTTTTAAAATTCAGAAGCTCTATTTCGACAATGCCTCAACCATTTCAGTAAAGCCAATCAGGAAGGAGGAAGTGGAGCATGCCACTTGAGCTTCTGACCCCACGAATCAAAGGGCTCACTCTGCGACCGTCACCTCTCAGACGACCGGCTCCCTACAAGCAACCGTCCAGACAGCGTTCGGCTCTGAGTAGGTGTTGTTAATTATTTTTGCCGTTTTCAGCCTGGGAAAATCAAAACTGAGAAACAAAATTCAGCCCTGGCTGGTGTGGCTCAGTGGATTGAGTGCTGGCCTGTGAGCCAAAAGATCACCAGTTCGATTCCCAATCAGGGCGCGTGCCTGGGTTGTGGGCCAGGTCCTCGGTTGGGTTTGAGAGAGGCACCTGATCGATGTTTCTCTCCCCCCCACTCTCTCACTTCTCTCCTCTCTGAAAATAAACAAATAAAAATCTTAAAAAAAGATTCACTTATACTTTCTTTCCTATCAACTTTGGACCATCTGTTTAAAAGAAAGGCAGCTATTTTCAGCAGCAAGACAATGGGTTACTTGAAAACCAAAAACAGATCGCTCCCTTGTCAAACACACGAGCGTGGCTTGCAAGCACAGGAGTCCAGTGCATGTTGCTCCCCAAGCCTGAAACTGCATATTTTTTTCAAATACTACCGAGCAACTCAGGACATCATTTCATTCCTTCTTACTGTGTCCTAACAATTGGTAAATACACAAGAATAAAATAACTGCGAGGAGGTAAACTTTACAAGCAGTTAAAAATATTTCCTGTAACACTGGATCTTTACCTCCAACCTGGGTGCCCTTAAGAATTTGTGCATTTCTTCTGTTGAGAAAAGTTGCTTACTTAATAGTTAATTTTTACCTGAAGTACTTCTAAATGCAGAGACTCGTGTGTTTAGCCTTTGTTTTTTTCCTTTGGCAACAGTGTCAAGTCAAGAGATAATCTCAACGACTATTCATATAAGTTTGTCCTTTCCATAGTACAAAGCATGCCTTTTAAAGAGGAAAATCAAGATGAATGTTTCCCTGCCCAATTCCCCTCTTCTCTGCCTTCTTTTCTGTGCTTGGGAACAACCACCTAGCTCCTAGGAAAAGTTTCTTTAGCAGCCAGTGCACTTTGTCCTTGCCAGGTCAGATAAGGGGTTAAGTTGAACTTACAGAGAGGGCCTTGCTGGTTAGTGGCGGCCTGAGAGGAAGAGCACAGCTAATGAGCGTCATATTCCCACCCCTTCTACTGCTTCTTACCACCCTTCTGTTCTCCCTCAAGGCTTACTTGGATTTGTGATTCAATCATTAAAGGATCTTTTCCCCCTAAAACAATGAACATCTGATTCAGGGAGACCCAAGTTCTGTGCTGCAGCCACTCTTGAATTCCTATTCCTCTAGAAGAACAAGGGTATTTAAAACATCACGTGAGCCCTTTGTAAAATGTAAAAAATGTAAAGGCTGGTGTAGCTCAGTGGATTGGGCATGGGTCTGCAAACAAAAGGGTTACCAGTTCAATTCCCAGTCAGGGCACATGCCTGGGTTGTGGGCTGGGTCCCCGGTAGGGGGTGCTCAAGAGGCAAACACACATTGATGCTTCTCTCCCTCTCTTTCTCCTTCCCTTCCTCTCTTGCTAAAAATAAGAATAAAATCTTTAAAAGAAAAAATCCTCACTTGAACTACTATTCTCTAATAAGGAAATAATGGTCACATGACCTAAGCGTTGTGCTGCAGATCCTTAGTTGCTCACTGAAATCTGCCCTCCCATTCTTCCTCCGTGAAGGTATTGTACCTGGGGACAGGGCATCCAGCTAGAAACCGTACTTTCCAGCCTTTCTGGTAGATGGATGTGGCTTTATTCTCCCCAGTGCAAAGTGAGTGGCAGGGAGGGGTACCTTTTCTGGATCTGGGCCTGAAGACACTGGGCATGATGCCTCCGTACTCTTTTCCTTCTCTCAGGCTGGGACAGAGAAGTGCCCATGACCTTGCTCTGACTATGTAGATGGACTCTTCCATGCAGCGAGGGTGGAATAACGAGATAGAAGGAGTTGGGTCTCTGAATTTCTGCAAGGAGCATGACTGCCTAGAATGCTCGCTCTGCTACATGCGCAATAAAGAAAGTATATCTCCTCCAATCCACCGTATTTGGGGTCACTGTCCCAGCAGTGTTGACTTGGTATTGTAACTGGTTCAAGTGCTACATATGGCAATGTTCTGAGTGCCTTACGCTGAATTATCCCATTAATGGGCCTCTGAGGAAAGTACTGTTAGCATTCCCATTTTCCACAAGAAGGAACAGATTTGGAGGACTGAGCTTTTCCCCAAGGACAAATAGCGGCGAAGCCACGCTCCACTGGAGACATGGGTGACGCAGATCCAACGCCTATCACACAGCAGCATTTCTGAAAAGGAAACCCAATCTCTTTGTCATTGTACAATCTCACCCTAACTGAGATTTTTCTTCTGTGGTACCTCTTATCTGCCTCGAGCAGAAATTATGAGCTCAAAATTCAGGGATATAAATTATGTTTAACTCGTTCATAAATAACCTTCATCTGTTTACTGAAGATCTATCTAATTTGTATCACCCCCTCCCTGGACTTCGAAGGAAGAAGGCAGCAGGCAGGCCAAGCTGAAACCGCCTGTGGATGAAATTTTTTACCCCCTTTCCAAGATTCTATCCTGATACACACAAAGCCTGGTCTGCGCCTCCGCGGAGCACTGGAAGACACGGGATTAGTTCAAAACGAACTCGCCTTGGTCGTGTTTCCCATCATGCTCATTATGAAAAGGCCCGGGTTTTTCTTTCCGTGCTGTGAGACCACACACCTTTCCTCCTCCAAACTTTTAAAACACATCCCAGGAGCGTCGCCAGGGCCTACATAGTCCTGGAGGGGTTTGCCAGGGGGAAGAAAGATTGAACAGATGAGCTTCTTTTGTCTATATATTTCACCCCTTAAAAAATCAGTTTGCTAAAGAATCCATTTACTCCTCCAGAAAGCTCTTCAAAAGAAGTGCCAGAGTCCGTTTATTTATTCTATAAACTGGAGCTGAGAATTCACTGTTTGTTGAGTACCATCCAGACCCTGGACACAGCACAGGGCGCACATGTGGAGGTAAGTAACGGGGTGAAGTGGTAACTGTCACATAATGGTGATGGCTTTTATCCTATCACAAGCTTAAATAAAAACTCCAGAATAAATTGTCTTATTCTTTAATAACTGCAAAACCCACAGACTTCAAGGAAAGACAACCCTTCTCTTGTTGTGCTTACCTGCCAGACAGCTCCCTCTGCTGGGTGGGGGTGGGGGCGGGGGCAGGGGGTGGACAGGAACTATAAGCACACTATATTGCCAGCATCAGCTAGTGACCTCACAGGTGAAGCCTCACAACTCGCTGTATCCAGGTTGAGTCCCCCCTTCCAGTCTTTTCAGAAGGTCTAAATACACAGCTAGAATCCACGTGCATCCATCTGCTTCCCACCCTCCCCGCCAACTTCACAAGCTATTAATTAACAGGAGACGAGTGAACACTGTGACTTCTCTGCCAGCGTAAACAAGTATTTCGTTACTTAAGATCGGTCTCCCCATTGTGTGCTTGGTTAAAAAGACACAGGAAGAAAAAGAACCCGGCACTCCGGAGGGTAAATCATTTCTATAAAAACAAAAGCTCATCTTACACCTGATTAACGTTTGTGGGCAGACAAAGCTGTGAAAACACCACCTTTGTGTGTGTGAGGTGAGTGACGCTAGAGGGGTCTCATGGGTCCGCAATCTTCCACCGCCTCACCTCACGACACACATGAACTACTAAAATTCTGCGGCACTCCAAAAGATCTATTTTTTGCCTACCTGACCAAAAAAATAGGCATAATTCTGATGCATTCACACTGGATAATGGTTGTACTGGCTGGCTGCTGTCATTTTTTTTATTTGACAATCTAAGGGAAAAGAGGTCGGTGACTAAATAGTCAGACGCTGCGTGTTTTAAACATCCTTGTGGGGCACCGGTCGAAAGTCACTGCTGGAGGGACTCAGGAACGGCTCTGGCTGTAGAAGATGCTCCAGTTCTACAGGTGGCCCGGCTCTGCACTCACGGGCCCCTCACTGAAGGGCATCTGACTTCTGGACTCAGTCTGGCTGTTAAGGAACTGTTTAAAACTTCCAAACAGGACTGCATTCAAATAGTGTTTCAGGTCTTAAGGAAATACTTTTAAAATGTAGTGTTCTTTCACTAAAAACTAGCTGAACACTGCTCTGGATGAAGACCTTCAGTGGCATTCATTGCATCACAAATTACTAGGGCTCTACTTCCATTTGCACTTAGTGCATTCCTCCAGGTCGTAAGTTCCATTTCTGGTGGAAGGCGCTGCTTGCACGCAGCATCACTGTGATGCTGACCAACACTTGCTAGATGCAAGGGAGGGCTGAGCAGCTCAAGTGAGGACCCGGCCTCAGAAACCTTACACTTGCTGCAAGACTAGGAGCAGACGGGGAATCACTCAAACACCACAGAAAGTCATGAACGCTGCAAATGATACAAACAACATCCTATAAGCATGCAAGGAGGGAGAGAGAGCTTACTCCTTGTTTGGGAGAAAGGGCCCAGCTGGAAAAGGAAATACAAATGTGGGTGGTGCCATGTGCCCAGCTGTGAAGGTGCCTGCCCTGCGCTAGCCACACTCCTAGGTCCCAAGTCCTCTGGGCATAGTAGGGCCCAGGGGGCAACAGGAGCAAACACACAGACAGCAAAGTGCCGAGCGGACTAGAGGTGTGTCAGTGAGGCAGAAGCCCAGTGTGTGAGCCAGGCTGAGAAGGGAAACAGAAATTCCAAGTGAGAAGGCCCAAAGTGGCAAACCAAGGAGCCGGCCCTTTACTGAGTAGGTTAGGGGAGGCCGCTGGAAGTCCTTTAGAGGGGGGCGACACAGGAGCCACACTTACAGGAGGTCACCCTGGAGGGTCTGGAGGGGGCTGAGGCTCTGTGTAAGGAGACCAGTGGGAAGGCCACAGGGGTACTGCCACAGGAGACAAAGTAAGAGAGAGTGGGCACAGCCTGGGGTTGGGGGAAGTACTTCTGCTATGATGCTCTGCTTTAGTACTGTTACTTTATTTTACCTTCACCCTAGGGCTTTTTTCATTGCTTTTTAGGGAGAGAAGCATCGACTGATTGCCTCCTGTATGTGCCCGGACTGGGGATTGAACCTGCAACCTAGACGGGTGCCCTGACCGGGAATGGAACCTGCAACCTTTCGGTTATGGGATGATGCTCCAACCAACTGAGCCACACCAGCCAGAGCTGATGCTCTGCTTTAAAGACGTAAGTTCACTTTAGTAAGGAGCCTTCTATACCCGCCCCCTTCACCTCTACCAGGCTACTTCATGCCTGGCTCCCTAAATCTTTCCTTCAACATGACTTCTCCCACAGTCCCTTGCATCCCAGCTCACTCTCCCACCGGTCACCAGTCTCCCTACAAACAAACTCCTGGCTCTGCATTTCCTAAGGCTCCGAGTGACTCACCTGTTCCCAGGCCCCTCACCATGGCAGAGACTACCAGATGCTCCCCTAACACTAATTTCCCTGTTTTATCGGAGAGGTCAGCAGACTTCTGTAAAAGGCCAGAGAGTAAGTAACTATGTTAGGCTTTGCAGGCAACGTGGTCTCTGCCACAGCTACTCGGCTCCTTCCCCTGCAGGGTGCCAGCAGCCACAGACAACTCCTACACCAATGGGTGTGGCCGTGTTCTGATACAATGATATTTACAATGACTAGCTGACGCCACTCAGGTCCTGCTCTGCTGACTCCTGTTCCACCATAACAGGAGCTTTCGCAGGGCGCCTGGCACGCTAGAGGTGACGTGTGCCAGCCTCCCTGACAGCTAGCTGTGGTCATGTGACTGTCCTGATGACGAGAATGTGAGTGAAAATGACTGTGCAACCCCACCTCTTGACTGAAAAGAGTCATGGTGAGTCACCTTTGACTGCGAAGACGGGGACAACACCCTTGGGATGGCACAGAAACACGATGACAGGGATTTGTCTACCAAGGGCCATGCTAGTCCTAGGCCAGTATGGACCATCTGCATTGTTCTGAGACACCAATGAGAGAGAGAGAGAGAGAAAAGGAAAGCCCCCAACACTTATACTTAGGCCGATACATTTGGAGGCATCTTTTTATAAAGCTTTGCATTTTCAAGCGTATCTCAGCGCACGAGGCTGCGTTCAGAAGGGGAAAGGACTCTGCTGCAAGCGATGGCCGAGGATCAATCGCAAACCCCCACTGCGGTCAAATGACCTGGCACCATCTATCATCCTCACAGGAACTAATACCTAGTGAGCTTATTCTGTGCCACGCACTTAAAAAGCACACACTCTCACTTATCCTGAAAGCAATTATTATTATGATCGTTCTTTTTACAGATGAGGTCCAGAAAGATTAATGTGCCCACAGTCACACTGCTCCTAAGTAGCTGTCCAGATAGATTAACTCAGGGACGCATGACTCCCCAGCTCATTCTTTCCCCCAAAGCAGCTCCCTCATGCCCAGGACAAGCCCCAGCAGTCAATTCTAGGGGGAAATTCAGAGATGGCCCTGTGACTCCAGGTTTCTCAAACTGAGAAGTGCTACCAAGATCTCCTGACTGGAGGCTCCATTTGGTTTAATCACTACTCCCTCCTGAAAGCCAAGTAAACCAGAGTGACACAAGGTTGAACAACTTACTCAGATTTCTTTGAAAGGCTCTGAGAATGCCAGAGTGTGCATTTCATGAGACAGCCACAGGGGCTGCCGGAACGGCCCAGCTTGGCTTCTGCTACCTCCTCCTTCACTGCCCATTAGAAGTTAACTGCCCAGACACCTGCTACTCAGGGCTGAACAGAGCCTGCAAAGCAGTTTCAAAACATGCCAGCAGAGGGTAAGAGCTGAGCTTCTCTTCTCTCCAGGAACGGGTGAGCAGCACCATGGACACTCACTGTTCACCCTCAGCTGCCAGGTATAGCGGATTCCTGGAAATCCGTGGCACCCACCAAAGCACCAGCTGGCTCTGCTGCCCTGGCCACCTGGCCCTTCCCATCCTGTCCACCTGGAGGCTCAAGGAAAGTCAAGGTCACCCCGAAACCCCAGCACAGCCAGTGACACCGACTGGTCATGGTAGATGAACCCCAAATTCAGTTGTGAAAATTTTTACCTACTTCAAAATTAGTTTGACTTTTTTAAATAGTATAAGCTGATTTTTGAAAACTTCACGTGTTGAATCAGCTGAGAATGGCTAATTAAAAAGGAATTATAATTAGCTGTTGCTATACCGAAGACTGTAGTGTATTTAAAGAAAATCCTTTGTTACAAAGACATGGAGAAGAGTAAATAAGTCTACCCTGAGGAAAGTACAAAATTAAAATGTCCTCAACAACAAATTTCTCAAACCAATTATTTTTAAAATGAGAAAGGAAAACTTCACTCCCTAAAAAAGGACTTTTTAAATGTGAACCATCTCTTAAGTATTTCCAGAGTCGAATTACAATGGATGCCAAACTAGGCAGCCATTTAAAACCGTATTTTCAAAGAACACACTGGGATATGGAAAACGTTCTCACATATATTATAACGCGAAAAGAAAGCAGGCTCCAAAACGGTCTCTAGACGTCTTTTTGAAGAATGACTACGTATTTATAAAAATATGCACCAAAAATTAGTGTGGAAATAAGTACCTCCACATTTCAACAGCAGTTCTCCACCAAGTGGCAAAATCACGAGTGACTTTTCTTTTCTTCCCAGCAATTTCAAACTGTTCTATAACATCTCATAAAAGTATGTGTTTGTAAAGAACTCGGCTGCATGAAGAACATTATGACACTAAAGGTACCACTTTCTCCTCGCATCGTGTTCTGAAGAGGCCATAGCACGTGGTTTGGGAAACACTGCAAACTCTATTACGTCCAAGACATACATATAAACCTCGGAAATTCGCATGTTAAGCAGCGCAAGCCTCAGCGTCCGGACAGGGCGCATTTCAGAAAGATCAGCCACCCACCGCGACATAGGGAGAAACAGAGCTGCTGGGGGGTGGGCGTGGGGGGTTGGGGGGCGGAAATGGGGAGGTGGGGGCGGAGCCGAGGGCAGGGCCAGACTCATCAGGACACACAGCTATTACCCACATTTCCTCTGCACTAACGTGACATTAAAAATGGAACGGGGAGTGTGCGCAGCACTCAAGCATCTGTGACATATCATCAGGGAAGAATATTTCCAGGAATCGTAAGTCACCATTATTGCTTTCAAATTGAAAAAAAAAAAAAAAAAAAAAAAAAAAAAAAAAAAAAAAAAAAAAAAAAAAAAAAAAAAAAAAAAAGGGCAAGGAAGAAGAAATAACAACGGTTCAATTAAAAAGAAATATGTGCATGCCACAATTTAGCAGTGGCTAAAAGCAACTAGAAATCAGTTTTTATTTCGCAAGAGTTAATGAAACCATTTAAAAAACCCACAAGGAGGAACAGAAGTCAGAATAAAGTCTAAACCAGCATGAACTGTCTCCTACCCCCGGTCACAAGGCACAACGGGGTCCAAGGCCAAGTATTTATTTGCAGATATTGAAAAAAAAAATCATAATGGCTCAGGCGAACATCCTGCAGCCCCAAGTTTTACACTAATGGTCATATGATCCTGCAGGTGCCACTTCTCAGACAAGCAGTCTCTTCTCTTACGGAGTCAACAGTCCGTCCAGAAGCCCTAACTTAGTCAAGCTCCTTTACTTTTTAACTGATAGAACCTCTTCACAGAGGAAAACAGGACTTTGAAAGAAATATTTCAGGAAAAGGTGAAGCTAGGGAGTTTCAGGAAAATGTGTGATAAAATTCCACTGCTTTTCCAAAACAATAAAAACTAGTTTCCCAAGCCCAAACACAAAGGCAGAGCAGAAAATAAAAAGTGTGTTCTCGGATTACACTATTCCTAAGGGAAACACACTTTCACTTATTAGTTCAATGACTGTTTTCTCTATAGGGTTATTTTATTTACAGAGAAAAGAGACAATATAGACTGAATAAGCCCCCAAATGTGTGTGCCTGTCTGTGTATCCTACAGAAACACACAGCTTTACAGAGAAAATTCACCTGCCTTAAATAAACATTTAGGTACCTGAAGAAAAGGTTTTCAACAATGAAACAACAATAGACAAAGACACATAACCCAACAGCATTCGTCGAACTAGAAAGCAAACAAAATGACAGCCCAAAGAGAGAAAGGTCGTAGGCTAAGAGAGAAAAAAAATATTGCTCCGATACTAAATAAGATGCTGATCTATTAGCATCCATGTGAAGACAGAAACACACCTTTCACGCAGGCTGCCTAGAAGGGCAGCGTCCCCGCACCTCTGCCTGCCATCCTCCTGCTCATGACCAGAATCTAGGAAAGTAATGTGTGCCCACAGCAATGCTGGCCTGGCCTCCGCCCAAGTCAGTGACTTCAACTGCTCCACATTAATAACAAAAGCTGTACAGAGCGGACAGGCAGGCAGAGAGGAAGAGATGAAAGACTGGTGGAGACTTCTAAGAGCAAATCTATCTCCTATTAAAGAAACTGGCCAAGTACTGTTCAGAAACAGCTTCCTCAATGAAAAAGATCAGTTCTCTTTACAAAGCCTACAGCTCTCCCATGCCACGTTTTTAAAGTCTGTGTTAAACCATCAAAAAAAAGGGGGGGGGTGCATTGGAACGGACCGTGGTAATCACAGAGACGTGTATGCCAGGGACTGTTCTGAGCACTTTACACAAATCGATGCAGGGGATCTCCAACCGCCTGAAGGGGTAAGTGCTAACAGCCTCCGTTCACAGATCAGGAAACTGAGGCACTGAGCATAGAAGTGGCTTTTCCAAGATCACGGACTTAGTACAGTTGAACCCGGGCTCTCTGGTTCTGGAGGCCAAGGGCATAACTGTGACACCAGGCTACCCCACGCTGAATGCTGCTGGTGCATGCAGTCCCTTCTGCCTGAGCCTCAGGGAGGCCTCGGCCACTGCACCTCCCAGCACGGTGTCTCGCGGCCGCCCCCACGAGTGGAGCGGAAGGGCCGAGGGCCACCTCGCACCGAGTGCGTGTTTTGTACCAGCCCCTCCATAAAAGATAAACACTCTCATCAATCATGTGCTGTCAGCCTTACTATGATTGTTCCCATCTTACAGATGAAAAACGGAGATTCCAAGGGGTTAGGTAATTTGCTGAACGTGAACCTGTTTCCAAGAGTCTATTCCTGTCCTGCCAGAAAGCCTTCTACCTCCCCAGTCAAGGTGCCTCCCCGAAGTGGGCGACCCTCCCAAATGCCAGATACAATCTTCCGTGTTAGAGCTGATTGTTTTATAGAGCCACGCTGCCTGAACAACTGACTGGAAAGAACAAGGAGAGTGAGGAAAGGAAAGTCAGTGAAATTCCAACACAACAGAAAAAAAAAAAAAACCTCCCAAACCACAGAAACTTCCCAATTAGGTCACAGAAACGACAGAAAGCGTGTTCAGTGTGTGCACGCTCAGCGCCGCTGCAGAGACCTGAGCTGTAAACACAACCGTGTGTTTCTGATGCACAGAAACTCAGCTTCTGTGAATCGTATTACCTTTTAAATGCACTACAGGAATGCACTATTAAACAAGAACTCTGTGGTCCAATTCCTTTTAAAGTCAAAAGCTCTCTTATGATAATCATCCTCTAATTTACTTTCTAAGCCTCTGAATATCCAGAATCAGGTATAATTGATTTTACAAACCCAACGAGGTACATAATAATCCAAATGATCTCACATAGGTTTTGGAATCTTGTTCTGCTTTAAAACTGAAGAAATGGACCATTACACATTGCTAAGTTGCCTATCACATCAACAAATTAATTAGTGTCTACATCTAGGCTAAGAATTTCTTGAAATAAACAGAGTAATAGGGACCAAAGCCTGATGACGAAAACAAGAAAGTGTCATTAGACTGTGACTCAGAAAACATACAGACCTGGGGCTTTACGATTCCATCTCCTCACTTTGTGGGTAAGAAAACTAAGCCCCAAGAAGTAAGTACTCTTTTTTAGGTCTTCACTAGAACCAGTGGATAGTTCTTTTGTTATCTTTTTATTTGAGAACATGCCCGTTAATATGAGAGAGAGGGGAAGGGAGGGAGAGAGAAAAGCACTGACGTCGGAGAGAAACATCGAGTGTTGCCTCTCGCACACACCCCAACTGGGACTCAAATCCACACTGAGGTGTGTGCCTTCAGCAGAGTCGAGCCTACAGCCTCTCGGTGCCTGGGACAAGGCTCCAACCAACTGAACCACACCGGCCAGGGCTATTACTACAACCAGTGAGAGAAACAAAACTAGAACCCAGGGCACTAACATCCAATTTGGTGGGTGCTTCATGGTCCACAATCAGCTCCCTCTAATGATGATGGAAGATAACCAGTACTATAAGCTCTGAAAGAGTAGGAACTGTGTCATATTTCTTGTTTCTAAGGTCTTACAAATTGCCTGCCTTAATAAATAGTACTACCTCCCTGTGTTGGGAGAAGGGGGTCAGAGGTGGTAGAGTAGGCTACCCCTAACTTCATTTCTGCCCTGTGTAGCTTGTCAGGTAGATCCTAGGACCTTAGCACATAGCTGTGCAAAATCAGTGTCACCCATACAAGACCCAGATGTAGTGTCTTAAGGCTCTACTATGACAGGACCCAAGAACAGAAAGCACGAGACACTTGGGAATCATTCACCTGTCCAGGTTAAGAGTCCTCTGCTCCAAAATGAATACATTGCACTTCCTGACCTCTAAGGCTTCTCCCAATATTAAATGTTATTATTCTGTTCAGTCCTTACACTTACAACCTCACACAGAAATATTTTAGTAAGCCCCTTCTGATCTGTCTCTTCGTTCGGTGGGCTACTATGAACCTTACCTGTAGCCGAGTAGTCCCCACCCCCACCTGCGCCAATGAGCGAGGCAGTGAATGGGAAAGCTTTTCTCTGTGGGCACCGAATCCTCACTTCCTTCCCTAACCCTGCTTCTTCCAGAAAAGCTCCTTGGGTCTGGGGGGAATCAGACCCATGGCATTTCTAGTTTGACTCCTGGGTCAGACCCAAGGCTGGGCCTGTCACATTGACAATTCCATTGCCAGGCTGAGCGCTGCAGACAGGCTACCTCTGTCTGGTGTCAGACCTGAGCGAAAGAGGCCCCTCGTCGGAGCTGGTCTGCAGCGGGGTCAGCCAGGAGTGGGGAGCTGGTCCGAGGCCAGACGCACAGGTCAGAGAGAGGCCAGGGCCACCGGGAGGCCAGCCCACAGTGTGAGCCCTGGGGTGTAATCTAAAACTTGAGGAGGCAGCTAAGAAAGAAATACTCAGACGAGGCAAGAACAGGAGAGATCTGGAGACTGGAAAAATGAGTGTCAGGAAGAGAGGAGAGAGAGTACCTTGGAAATTCCAACTGTCTCCAAAAAGCCAATGTTACTGTCTTCTAAGTGAGTCAATAGAACACGCACTTACTGTGTCTGTGGGCTACACGGGGCCTGATTAATTGTTTGGCACAGCTTTGCAACTGCTACATGTGTGTCAAGAAAAACAAAGGCCAAGACACAGAATTTTCATTATTAAGGAGAGAACCAGAGCTGATACTATATACTTGTCCAGAACTTCATAAATCACCTTCATGTGTACTTCCTGCACTGATTCTCAAAACGACTTCACGACATTGGAAGAGACCTTGAGAGGTGAGAGCAACTGTCCCACATGCTCAAATGGCCAGCAGCGTCTCTGCAGGTCCACCTGGGGCTCTCCACCCCACCACTGAGTCTCTGAAACGGCGTTTCCTCCACACCCACCTTTTATGAGAAAGAAAACTTACTCCTTACTCATTTTTAATTTTTTTTCAATTTTATTTAATTTCCAGCACTGAAACAGGCTGCAGGCTGAATATCAATAAGCTGTGTGTGGAGATGCGGCACATCTGCATCTGTCCCCAGTACGACGAAGCCTGTGGGCATGTGACGGGTTAAACAAATTTGGGGGCTGGTGTGGAAACTTTACCACCACATATGCTGCACTATTGTTTCTGTAGGCAGCTGTGTTCCAAGTTCCAGTCAACGGACTTAAAAAGAGATCTTCTGGAACACAGGAACAGGGCCTAAAAATAATCACCCCTGCAAACTGAAGGAATGTCTTGGATTTCACTATTCTGTTTCATTTCGTTTAAATACACACAGACGCACACAGAGCCTGTTTCACAGAGCTGCGGGGCCAGTATGAAAAGCTAAGCATTTCAGGGTAACAGAAGAAATTTCATAAAACTCCCACATATTGCGATTGTGGATAACATAAAGAAGTGGGAAAGTCCCCTCCTGCCCCAAACTCTGCCAAGACATCTGACACGCTCCCCTCTGCCAGGACTCCACAGTTACTCAAGTCAGAATCCGCTTTTCAGATAAAGCAGCATAATGCTGTAATGATTCAAAAAGTTCAGAAAGGACGTCCTGCCCGAACAGTTAACTTTTTGAAGCCCTCCAAAAGATTTGTTCTCAGAAAAATGTCTCCTGGCCAAGGGATTTCAAATGCAAAAAGCAGAATAGCAGCTTTTCAGATATGAATTTTCAATAAACCATCAACATACAGGGTTGAAAGTCTTTCCATGGAGAATTGAGGTGCTAGTTTCAAGAAGATAGAAAAATTCCAGATGACAAAGCACAGAAACGGTTGTGATCACTGGCTATTAAAGGGCTCAGGCGACCAGACATCTGGATAAATTCAATTAATAAGTTTTCCGATGCTTTCTGATTTGTGAAAAATGGATTGACCTGTAACTATTCAGAAATATTCCTGTTCTGTAGGTTCAGAGGTACCTGAATTAAGCTTAATCCTCACCAAACAAAAACAAAGAGCAAGATCAGATGAAATCACAACAGAACACTCGAATGGAAGTTCTGACAGAGCTCTGCCAGCTGGGTTTCGCCCTACCTCCAACAGCAGGGACCCTGCGAACCCCGGAGACCCCAAGGCTCAGTGTCCGGCCATTTTCTCTCACGTCCTCACTCCGGACAGTCCTTCCAGCAGAACCCCCAGACAGACAGACTGAGAGTGATACGGATCAAAACAAAAGGCAGTTTACATGCCTGAGAAACTCGCAGTTGCCCAATTTCAGT
The DNA here is from genome assembly GCA_004024845.1 of Tonatia bakeri. Classification (NCBI taxonomy): domain Eukaryota; kingdom Metazoa; phylum Chordata; class Mammalia; order Chiroptera; family Phyllostomidae; genus Tonatia; species Tonatia bakeri. The sequence goes on along the minus strand of PVIA01000028.1, from coordinate 610,885 downwards.
CCCAAAGCGTCTCAGTCTGCCGATCCTATAATTTTTCACGAAGGACAACATAAACCTGTTTAAAGCTGTTTGCAATCAAAAGGTACAAAGTGTGAGAACCAAATTCGCTTAGTTATTGAGATAGGTCTTAAAATAACCACAAGCAGCTAATATTTAATGTGGTGTTCTTACCTCTCTGTGAGAATGCTCAGTAAGGTACAAAATGCCCTTATAAAACACAACCAGCAGTAGAAAGACCTCATCAGGTTGGTCATTATCTCGATCACCTAGATATAAAATGTAAGTCATTTTTTTGAAAAAAGCAGAGTATTCTGACTTCACCCTCTGCCATTTTCTTTCAGGCACACGGACGTAAAACAGTGTCCCGTGAAGCCCACGGGACTCCACAGGGCTGCTCCGGACACCCAGCCACACGCAGGTGCGTCTGCTCTGCTCTTCTTCATCTGGGAGCTGGTCAACACCCGTGCTAAATTCTTCTTTTGCAGTGCCGCTGGCCTTTGGTTTTCCTGTGTTACAATCCTTTGCTCCCTCTTATCTGTTTGCATAAGACTATGTTTCCTTTTTGAGTGGTCGGAAAGCAGACACACTCACCTGACCTGTTAACAAACTTAAAACAGAGAATCCTAGAGCCCATGATCAATACAACCTCAAACCCTTGCCTTTTTTCTTTTTTATGCCCACTGACTCCCTTAGGTCACAGCTTCTTCAGGTGCAGAAGAGCGGTGGCGTGTGATGGGACGGAGGGGGTGAGGAGCAGCAGGGGACACAAAGTGCTGAGGATCCCTATCTTCCCTTCCAACCCCCCAGTTCTACTATTTGCTGGTGTCTCCGGTCTGTCTCTATCCCAGATGAAACTCCCATAGAGCATGGGTTCTCAGGCAGGGGCAGGGGGCATCTGTCTGGAGACAGTTTGGGTTGTCAGAGCCGGGAGTGGGGTGAGCTTCCGGCACCTAGTGGGTAGAAACCAAGGATGCCGCTAACTAAACATCAGGCAGTGCACCCAGGCAGCCCTGTAACAAGGACAATCCAGGTCAGCCAAGGGTGCGGAAGCCGAGAAGTCCTGCCATAGAGTCACAAACCTGGGAAACAAAATGATTCGTTATCTTCAGAAAATTGCACGTGCCATTTCCCAAAATATTTATTACAACCTTTCCTTTTCCTACACGGGCAGCTCAGGTGTTTCAGTTCCTGAAAGGGAAGCAGAAAGCAACAGGACTTATTCACAGCTCCCTCTTTCCCCCTATCTCCTCGGTCTCCTATCCATCCCTCCTGAATGACCGTGCTGGGAGGCACAATGAGGATGCCAGGGTCCCCGCCCTCCAGGACCCAGCATCCAGCGAAGGAGACAGCTATCGACAGAACGGGCAGAACCTGGATAAAGCAAGCTGTAGTGCGGCTGCAAAAGCCCGCAGGTTCTTTAAGGACCCATTAGGTATCCACACCGCATTGACTCAGCAGCTATCACTAAGAAGCAGCCTTCATGAGCAAGTTTTTACAAGGTCGATCCAGCTAGAAGAGCTCAGTTACACCTGTAGTGTGTTTTCTCTCTACCAAAATGAGGAGATTGTGTTCCCGAGCCAGGAACTTCATCTCTGTCCTTCTAAGGAATTAGGTGGTCAAATGTCCCTCCAAGAAGACAAACAGCATTCCAGGTATTATTAGGTCTTCTGGCTCTGCAAGTCAGCGGAGTTTTTGCAGGGAGAGGGGAGTGAAGAAGGCCCAGAGGGCAGAGCAATGAGCATGCAGTGGGAGCCACCTGCCTTCTAGGATGTTCTGGATGTACCCAAGGGAATCGCATGATTTTTCTCCCAGACCAAGACCCTTCTGAGAGTGAGTTACACCAGGACAACAGCAAAAACTGGGACAAGTGTTCGCCAAAGCTGTGACAGCTATGGCAGCATTGCTGAAGCCCCGTCAGGGGACAAGGATGCCCACGTGAACCTGGATGAGCCACAGGTACCAAACCTAAGAATGACTTCCATTTTTTTAGTCAACGAAAAATCAGTTATGGTCCAAAGGAAAGACATTCAGTACTCACGATAAAATCAGCACAGAACACACCCAAGCAAACACCAGATCTGGAAAGCCTGAGCGTACTCTCTTTATGAAGCTCAAGTGTGAGGTTCCCACAGCAGTGCACATTAGGTGGGAGCCAGCCTCTTCTTTGCTGGACATAAAAAGCAAGGGGGACTCCTGACAGTCTCTGGTCTTTAAGCTCTAACACACGGATCCTTCTAAGATCCTGGTCCCCCAACCTGCACAAACACATCACTGGAACCTGCAGTCAGTCCAAACCCTCAGTTACAAGTCATTTGACATTACAGGTCTGCCACCTTTAACCACATGCTGGTCCATGGACACTTCTCTGTATCAGGCAAGAGACAGCCTCAGCCACTCTCCCCTTCCACGTTGTACTACCTAACCAGCAAGGTGTATGGGTTCATGGGCATTTGAGCAGAACCGAGATGTCATTAACATTTAATCTAGAGAATCCTAGAAAACAGGATACCAAAGTCTTTGGAAAATAAAAGTATATCCAGGAAGAAGGAGGTCAGTACTATCTTTTTCCTAATCCACAAATAAAGAGGTCTCTAAAGAAAACACTGTAGTCAGACAGGCAACTCACGAATGCAAGGCCAAACCAATGTCATGTACTACTGCGCTGGGCACCTAGCAAAGGCTGCATGCATGAGTTCACTGCCTGCAGGTGCGTTAGGAGGCTGGGGAGGTGGGCGTCCCCAGGGAGACCTCAGGTACAGCATCAGTGGCAACTGTGACAACACGGCCTCTCTCACTTTCTTTTGAGCTTCTGAAAAGCACGATAAAAACCCTGGGGAGGATGATACAACCTTCGCAAGTCAGAAAGTCGGGTCACTCAATGTCTAGTTTAGCTGAGTGTTCTAGATTTGATGGAGAAAAAGACTTCAAACTGGAAATGGCAGCCCACCCTCAAAAGAGGGAACCAAGGCCACTTTTAAATTTCCGCCTCATCTCCTCCTCTGGAGCCCAGGCCGTGACTACTGGCCAGCTCCTGTCTACACTCGGAGGTGGAGGCTCCAGGGAAGGAGAAAGGGTGAACCCCAGGTAAGCTTGTATTGATTCTGGTAAGATCGTACCTTGCAGCTTTCAGGTCTATGAATTATTAAGACTTGGGAGTAGGAGGGAGAAGCCATGGCTCACTGGATTTCCCAATGTCATGGCCACTATCCTAATGTGTTTTTTGATAAGCCTGGGATCAGGAAAAATGCTATACACAGAATACCTCCTCATTCCTCAAAACTGTCTGGGTAAAATGAAGAAATGTGAGTTGGATGGCACAGTGAAGGTGTGCCCGGTTTTTGAAAGGCCACCCTAAAAGAGGGTTGATTATTCAACGGCAGTAACCTGAAGGGAAGGTCTGGTGTCATTAGTCTTTTTTAGTTGAGTAATTATATTAATCACAAAGATGAAGCTTGAGAATACACTTATTAATTTTGTAGATGACAAAGTTAGATGACAGACGATGTTCAAAAGAATCTTGCTGTAGAATTTATAATTCTGCGTGTACAGCAGTGACATGACATTCTAATAGAGACAGATGTTGCCCTGGCCACTGTGGCTCAGGTGGTTGGAGCATTATCCTGTGCACCAAAAGGCTGCAGGTTCAATCCCTGGTTGAGGTGCATATGGGGGGCACCTCATATGGGGGGCAACCAATCAACGTTTCTCTCACATCAATGTCTGTCTCTCTGTCTCTGTCTCTCTCCCCTTCCTCTCTCTCTAAAAATCAATAAACATTTAAAAAAACTTAAAAATAGAGACAGATGTTGACTCTCATATTTAAGTGTAAGCATAAATTGTAGAAACAAATGCTGGAGATCTGGCTTAACAGTACTCTCATAGTTGAGAGTAACACAGCCGTTTTAAAAAAAAATCCAACCTTCAGCTGCATTCCTAAAATTAAATAACCAGACCAAGGGAACAGACAGTCTACTAGGCATGAACCAAACCACATCTAGAGAACCAAGTTAAATTCTGGAAGCAGCATTTTAAGAGGAAATTAAGAGAAAGACCAGGTGGATTAGGAGTACAGAAGTTGTATCACAGGAGAGTGTTAAAAGGTTGGGCACTCTATGCCCTATTTAAAAGGCGATAGAGGGACCATCCCTTGAACAAACTCCTATTTCCCAGCGTTCCCCTCGAATGTAAATGCCACACTCCAGGTCTAGCTGGACAACAGGAAAGCCAAGGAAACATTACCTTTCTGGTGCTGAGCATTCTGCGCACACGGCCTAAAATGGAAGGAGGCCTTCGGGCGACTGCATTGCACAAGATGACTCACAACGAATTCAGACCAAGCCTGAACCATCACTGTCTCTCGTGAAGACGGTTACCAGCTGATGGCCTCTGCAGTTATCACCCCTGCACATCACGTTATAGGCTTGTTTGCCCAACATCTATCTGTCTCTCCCCACTAATCTAGAAGCCCCTAGATTGAATACAGGAGTTTTGTCTCGTCCACAGCTGAATATCCAGCACTGAGAACGAGTCCGGATCCAGAGCAGACACTCAACAAACATCTGTTGAATGAATGAATGACCGTTAAACACCACAAAAAGGCTGTAATGGAGATACAAGATAAAGGGTAAGAGAAACCTTCCCAATAATTAGAGCTGTTCAACCACAGAACCAGCAGCTTCTTGAAGCAAGGCTTTGTTTGCTAGCACTGAAACTATTCAATTAGGTGTTGGATGACCAGGAAGTCTGCATCTTCTAGATGCCTGAACAAGGTAACATCAAGTATTTTTGAGACTTGATGATTCCCCATCGAAATGAGTCCCATATGTCAATGGGGATGGCAGGGATGTCCCATTCGATACGGAAATCTCTTTTTAGAGCATCTGTTCTGTACAGGACAGTTTCCACGCCCCCTGCCAGATCCACTCTCCACGAGTTCCATCCCACTCTGAGCTTGGGGAGGCTGAACTGTGAAGGACCGCGCCAAACTCTTGTTCTTCAGCTTTCGACTGGGTTTGGCCACAGGAGAACTAGGGCGAGGAGCCCAGGGTCAGGGGCAGATTGCCTGGCTGCTCCCCCATGTGTTCCTGATGGATGCCATGCCCCTTGACCAGAGACCTCAGCTTCTGCCAGGCAGCCATTTCTACACAGCCCCCTCTCTCGGCATTTGGTGACCCTCCCTCATTTCTCCCCTTTCACTTTAGGGGCTGGCCCCTGACCACCCCTCTTACTTGCCCTTACATTGTGCTCCCTGGGCTCTATATTTTGGTAAGCTGTTTCCTCAACATTCCTCAAATTATCCAACTTGAATGTTGCTACCTGCCCCCCACCAGGGCCCTGACCAATGTCCCACCTAAGCAGGCACTCATCCAGTTTCTGTTCGAACACGTCCCGGGACGGGGACGGAGCTCCCTGGGGCACACGAGGCCGACTCTGTAATTCTCATCCGTCAGTGTTAGTGCCACCAGGACAGTCACACACTTGCTTGTCTGAAGCAAGTTTCCCAAACCAGGCACCCCGGTGAAGCCAAACAGCCCACACAGCTTACGGTTAGCCTTGTGTCTCCGCAAAACGGCCTAGCAGCCGGGCTTCCTGTGCATTCTCCAAGAGCCGTCTCCCAATGCAGTGGGCAGCTTGGCTTCCCATCCCATCACTCTTCAGAAACAGGAAGCAATGGCAGGGTACCACGCAACAGTATCAGATCGTGGACACCAGCGACAGTTATCAGGAAACCATGTCCATGCTGTGCTCTTTCTCCAGATGCGAGTTTGTGAAAGAACAAGCACCACCGAACTTCTCTTTTTCGTCTTTTATGATTGAGGCGTATCTTTCGTGGCAAGTGCTAGAGCAATAGGACACACTCACCTTGCAGTGAACTTTACCTTACAAAGAATGTATCCAGTGGGAAAAGAATGTCTTTTCTCATTGCCAACAGAGTGGTATAAAATGAGTGAAAATGTTTTGTACGGTTCAGTGTGTCTTTATGTGGCCTAGGGACATGGCGAGCATTAAGCAAACAAAAGATCAGGTGTGAGAAGTGCACATAAAACCAGATGAATTTAGACAAAGGAAAATAAAGACATCCCTATGTATTATTACATAAAAAGGAACCAAATCTTGACAAGTGCACAAAATATGAAGTAAAATTTTCTTAGGAATCTACTGCCAAGAATAACTACTTATGCACTATAATTAAAATATTTTAATTGCATATATTTATAGAAATTTGGCACATATTTGGCAACTTAGAGAGTTAAGAATGGAAAAGATAAAAGTGAAAGTCATAAAGCTTTTTCAATTCCTACTGCAACAAGTTTTCAAACTGTTTAAATACCTAAGTTTTAGACAATCACAAGGTGATGGAGTAGCATCATCTACTCCAAAAACAGCACAGTCCTGTTTTGGGGACAACTGGTAGGGACAAAAACAGAAACTAAGAGAACTCCAAGAGTATGGTGCTTACCTCTTCCAACACTGGGCTGCTGTCTGGCCCTTTCTCTGATCTTTGACCATGTATTATTAGCCCTAGGACATTCTCTGTCATGCTGGTAGAACCCCTGTCCGCTTTTTCTTCTTCAAAAACAGGACTTACCAGCACATCTTTCTTCCTTCTCAAAGCCCTACGGATGTGACTAAAAACACTAGCCCAGAATCAGAGGCCACGCTGCACCCAAGAGGCACACTTTGCGAATGGCCCACCTTGGGAACTCACAGATCCTCACCCGGATCTGCAATCCTACCGCCTGACCGAAGGCGGATCCAAACACAGCTTCAAAAAGAAGGAAGTTGGGCCTTCAAGCCCTTGCACTCACAGTAACGTGTAACAGTCTGTTTTACTAAGGTTTCAGTGTAACTGGCACGTACTCCTCGGGAAGAGAGAAAAAAGCAAACCTTTGCTGATATAGCCAAACATGACACGTCCCATATAAAAGGGAAAGGCAACGGCTCTCGACTCTCCTGCAGACAGGCCCCCCCACGCCTTCTCCTCACATGACCCACATGTGTTCTCACTCTCTCCCTTCTCAATTTGGGGCTTTGGAGTGTATTTATAAATAAATACTATAGAAATTCCTTTCTAAAAACACTGAAAATTTCCCCAGCCCTGCTACCGGACATTGAGTCCAGTTCCACAGACATTTATCGAGCTCCAACTGTGGGCCAGACACTAGATCACCGCACTAATTAATAATGAGAAGGCAGGTTTTTCCAAAATGAGTTATCCTCCTTAATTCCTGAGACAGTTTCTTGGCATCCAACTAGATATCAATTACAGCCTTAGCCTTAGGGCACCCTGGTGATCTCCAATGGTCTCATTCACTACTTTAAAAACTATGTATTGATCTCTGGCTATTCACAAGACTATTTGATGGCAACAGAAATGCCCTTGTCTCAGGTATTCAAATCTGAAATAAGAGACAGGTATGTAAATAGCCAAAAGCACAAGTTCAAACTGTGGAAAGAAAAAGAACTGTGAGAATCCGAAGGAAGAGACGTTACTTATTACTCGTGGGATCAAGGGAAAAATTCAGAAAGCTGCATTTGAAATAATCTTAAAAAAAAAAATAGCGAAGATGCAGCAGTGAAAGGCACGGGGCTAGAACACAGGGAGGTAAGAGAAGGGAGCCAGGAAAATCACGGAAGGCGTTGAAGACTGTGAAATTTTTAATTCAAAAATAAATTTAATCCATTTTGGATAAACAAACTGATGGATCCATACAATAGAATGGCCATCACAAGGCATGAGGTTCTGATAGAGGCTGTGACATGGAGGGACTTGAAAAATGTCATGCCAAGTGAAAGACACCAGACCCCAAAGGCCACATATTACATAATTCCATTATATAAAATATCCAGAATCGGCAAATCCATACAGACAGAACGTAGATTGGGGACTGCCTGAGGCTATGGGGGTCTTTGGGGGGACATGAGGAGTGACTGCTAATGCATATGGGGCTTCTTTTGGGGGTGATAAGAATGCTCTGGAATTAGAAAGTGGAGATGGATGTATAGTAAAAGAGTAAATTTTATAGTGACTTACAGCTGAATAAAGCTATTATAAGAAAACAAGTTAATCTATTTTAATATTTATGCTTATAAACAATTTGAGTAGCTAGGCTCTTTTGTCCTATACATTTTTCCCACATAGACATATATATTTACTATGTACGGAGAATACCACACACATTCTGAACACAGGGGATGACAGCAAGTTGAAATTTATTTTTAAGAGTTTAGGATTCATTGCCTTAGAACTTTCCTGGAAGAAATGATTCTACTATATTCTTAATCCCTAAATCAGGTTCACTTTAGGTATTAAAAATAAATGATAAGCATAAGACATATGAAGCTCAATATTTAACACAAAATAACATCATTAGTATAAGTGATTAGTGTCCTTTATATGACATCAAGTTTGATTTTCAAACGGCATTTTTTTAAACCTGAGGCTGTATCCCATTGTATGCGTGTTCTACGACCACATAAAAAAGAATAACCACACATTGTCAGATGTGGGGTTTCCTTTTGTGTTGGTGGTTCATTTATTTGTTCTTAGTTAGACAAATCGGGCCTGATATCAGTATTGATCTTATTGTGTCGTCCTCTGAGAAAGGGTCAAAGATTTTAGAAAGTTAACAGTGTCTTCTTCTGGGTGATATCCACCATAAATTTCTGATTTTGTATTTTGTTATACACAATGAACTTAGAAAAACCTCAAGTATAAGCAAAATTTGGTTTATCACAAGCAAAAACACAGCTTAATTAGATGTTCATTTTAAGAGCTAAAGATCATGAAACTGAAAGGTGGTAAAACCATAAAGGGCTTACCAATTCCACACCATGCGTATATACTTCAGGCAAAATGGAAGGAAAATGCCTCACAGTGTGCAGACCTGTGAACTGTGAGGTGGCCCCAGCTTCTAAATCTAAATATTTACCTCTCTGTCACAAATGAAATGACTAGTATTTATCAAGGATCTAACATGTGCCAGTTATCAAGAAAAGCCTTTCCCTCATTTTACATTTGATTCATTCCTTTGCAATAATGTGATTTTCTCCTAAAAATGGAAACTTTAGTTAAAAACAATCTTCCAATAAACTTGCTGAGGTGTCTCTACTTTCAATTTCTAGAGCGGTGAAACAGTAGGTATTGATTGAACCAAGTTAATATGAGTCCAGTTGGCTCTAATCATTTAAGATTCTTGTCAACTCTAGACCATGAGTTTTCTGTTAGTAGAGGCACTGTGATGTTGGGAACTGCCCTGCCTGGTTTCAGAAGCTGTAACACCCCGTGGCTAAGGCTGAGTAAAGAGACCTTGGGACCATGAGCCACTTAGGAGACAAAGCTTATCTTCCTGACAGGAGAACCGCCTCTGCCCACTTTACTTCACCCTGTTTGACCCCGGGTGGATGACCGGTTAGCCAATGTTGGATAGGATTCCTCAAGGGAGGGGTGACCTAAGACAGGGATGGTCACGAGGGGGCCCTCAGAGAAGGACTTGGGGAGTTATAGAAAAAGGGGTGATTGACCCTCATCTCCCCCCAGCTTTGACATAGCTTGAGTCCTCATTTTGTCTGTGAGAAGTCTCCTAATCTCTTGGCTGCGGTACTTCCCCTGCTCGACCTAAGCCTGAAACAATGATGGAGGTGGGTGCGGCCCTGTTCTGGAAAGGGCGGGTTCTCTGGGGCAATCAGGCCTAAGAAAGAATGCATTAAATTCTGTGAAACCTGCTTTGCTGAGAATGTAAATTTTCTGATAAGGGTCCAAGCCCAAAATGAGTTTGTTCCTGCAAAGTTTTATGGCCCTTTCGTTATCTGACCCTGACTCACAATAAGCTCTCATAGTTCTTTGAATGTGATCTATTATTTGATCATTACTGCCTGACAATGACTGATGGGATTAATCTGAGAATGTGGGTCTTTGGAGCCACTGGTTGCTTACTGATTATAATAATGCTCTGTGTACTTTCACGTGTTTGCAAATTATTTTCCCAGGGTCGTGTGAGAGACCAGCACACAGCAAGCTTTGTGGGATCTACAGAGGTCCAACTAAAAACAAGGGGGGGGAAATATAACAGACCATTCTGTGTGGTGTGGGCTCAGCTCCTGCTTGGAAAGGCCAGTGGAAAGTGAGGTCCAGTGCATAGGACCCATGCCCACGGATAGGTTCTCCTGTGGGGAATCCGGCCTGCATTGTACCTAGGCCACTTCAAGATTTGTTTTTTGCTAAAACTCCCTCACCCTGAATTGAGGCAGCAAACGTTTACTACATATCTTTAAAGTAACTTCCTAAAATCTATGCTAAACTTTCCAAGGATGAGTGTAACCAGTTCAACTACTTTTCCCTTTTCATTTGCAAATATCCTTCTTCAGTGACATGATTAGCGGCATACTCTCCTTTGTCTTCTGTAAAAAGTAACCACCTAAAGCGAACATGTGCATAGTAAACGAGGACCATCCTCAATGTAATGTGCCCAGAAAAGCAAGAGAAGCTTGTCAAGGCAAGGGTCAGTGCACTCGCCCCTTGAGAGAGTGGCTGCACCATCCCTTTTCCTCCACAGGACTCGGCAGTCTGTGTGAATTTGTCTAGTCTCATCCATAACGCCACAGACCCCATGAGCCAGGGCCTGCATCACTGTTGTGTATACCTGCATGAGTCATCATTCCGTACAAACAGAACAGCAAAAAGTACTTACAGGATCACCAAAGCAAATTCCTGAATAATGTATGAATTGTTCTCTCACTACAGCTGAACTACTCTTCGAATGTGGGTTTTCAATTTCCCATAATTATGGGGAGCTGAATCCAGCTAAAGATTGGCTTTTACATTAAAAGAAACTGCTAAAACGATAAATAAGAAAGCAGCAAGGCCAATAAAAAATGCAGTGTA